>LBFM01019124.1:2571-14666 GCA_000988765.1 Achipteria coleoptrata | reverse complement strand
ACCTCACTTTCATCCAAATCTATTTGAAAAGTTCTGAATTTGAGTCTTACGCCACCGGTTGAAAGATTTTGTCCGAAACACATCAGTTGCTTATCATCGGGAATAAAACAGGAATCGTAGCTCTCGTATGGTTTGAGAATATCATTGAAACTCATCTCACCCTTTATATATTCATGTATTTTACAGTTATCTGTCGAAAGGATAGTGTGGTAATCGCCGTTCTTTACCACATATAGACTCTTTTTTTGTGGCCATGAGATCGTGAAATCAATATCTTCATATATCTTTGGGAATAAGATGTCGTGTTCCAAAAAATAAGATCTTCCTATCTTAGGCGTAGACCAACTATAAGTCTGATTTAAAAGATCCATAGAAATGATCCAATTATTGAAACTTTTCTGGGATTCGTCAGCGATGGCCTATTTTATTATAAAATTTCAATCATTCGATGGTTTCAAATATTTAATCAATAAATGGAGACCTGATTTACTGAAAGAAAATAATGTTCGCTCAGAGGGGGAAGACACTTGTCATTAATATAGACCATAACTGATTTCGGGTCGTCAAAGCGGTCGTCCGGTAAGAACTTTGGTTCAATCGGAACATTACTATCGGATAAATGTTTGCTTGTAATAAAGTAATAGTGTCCGCCCCCAAGCACTACATATTCGAGACCAGTTAGTGATGGATCCACTCTCTGAATTAGAAGAAGTTTTCTACATCTTGGTTCAATTACTTGATTGTCACCCATTTTGGCAAATATTAAGACAAAAACTATTATTACACTTTTGGGACACATATCTTAACAAATGATAGGAATTGTAATCAATTTTTGGGAAAAAATTCTTTTAAATTATTTGAATTTCTTTTCATACGAATTATGAATAAATAAATAAATTGTTTGAATGAATTGAATGAACGAGACTTTTATAATAATTATAAGAAAATATTGTTATCAACGACAAGACTGGAGTTAAATCCTACTCAAGACTCACAAAATATTTCGAGAACATTATATTTGGGATTAAAATTCAATAATATTTAGGGATAAACCAAAACTTTTCAGATAACTTAATGAGAAAAACCAAAATTAAAAAGATATTCAATTTTAAATGAATTGAGAATTTCTCAGTTTTTAATTTTAAAGAATTGAAATTTTTTTGTGAAAATTGATTCAAAATAACAAAATTGTAATTATAATGAATTATATTCTAAAACAAAGAACTCAACTTTGAATTATCTCTGATATCTGTTTGACTCATCTAATCTTCGGTTGTCTTTTCCTGATTGTCCGACATTTTTGATCGAAGCGATGGATTGGCTTCGATAGTACTCTGGGAAACATTAATGTCGTTATTCTCTGTTTGTTCAGATCTCATCGAAGCTGTTGAGATCTGATCCGTTTCTGCAGTCTTTTCAGTCTGTGGTCCGCCTTTTTCAGAATCAGTTTTGGATCGCAACGAGGGGTGGGCGTCGATAGTACTACTTTTAGTCATTTTATTGCTCTCTTGTATTCCGGATCTCATAGAAACTGTTGACTTTTGATCCATTTCTGTCTTTTTGCTGGGTTTCGAGTCATTCTTTTGTTCCGTCACTTTTTTATTAGAACACCAGAAGAATAGAAAGACAAAGAATATTACGGATATAACTAATATAATGAAAATTAGCCAAAACAGAACATTCGGACCTTCTCTGTCAGGTTCTTCAGTTGTGGCGTCGGGTTTAGGGTCCGAAATATTATAAGTATTGGTTTCATTAACACTTTCAGTACTACCCTCTAAATCAGTTGAAGAGCTATTTGTGGCCTCAGATTCTTCAGTTGAATTAGTGACTGATTCTTCAGTTCCAACACTTGTTATTTCTGAATGAGTTGAACTGAAGTACTTCTCTTCGCACTGAAAAAGCATATAATTAAATGTTGAAATAAAAATGATGTCAAGACCTACGATAGCATTAGTTTTTTTGGCGATTTCTTCAATTCTGTCCATAATTGGTATTCGTGTGAAATCTTTTGTCGTATTTTTTACTCTAATATTTCCTTCCTTTCGATATATTAATTAAAAAGAAAAGAAAATTAAGTATTTGTTAACAACTTATAAGAAGTTCTTAAGAACTATACTTTAATTTTATCCAAATCTATATCATAAGAGCGGAAACCTTGAGGTCCATAACATATGATGTACTTATCGTCCGGAATAAAACAAGAATCAAAATCTTCGTAGGGATGAAGAATTTGTTTGAATCTCATTTCTTCAGCAAAGTATTGATCATTTGAACAGTGATTGGATATGAAGACAGAGTGATAATCTCTATTATAATCCGGAGAACCGGATACTGGAAACTGAATTATATAGAGATACCTTTGTTTTGGCCAAAGCATTGTGAAGCCCACATCCATTACGTTAGCGTAAGGGTCTTTCGCGAAAAATTCCGGACTTTTTCTCACAGGTTTTGACCAGTCATTAGCTGTACTCCAATTATAGAGATTAAGAGTGCTGTGCCAGTTGTAAATGTGTGACTCCTTTTCTATCATCTGTTTGGTTAAAATTATTTTAATTATGTCTTCAATTAAAAAATCTGAAGAATAAATGGAAACCTTATTGACTAATAGATAGTATAGAGGAGGAGAACACTTGTCGTTAAAATAAACCATTACTGCCGTCGGTTCCTCAAAGCGATCGTCGGGTCCTCTCTTTGGTTCAATTGGAATACTATTATCAGATAAATGTTTACTTGTAATCAAGTAGTAGTTCCCTCCCCCGAACACTACATATTGGAGACCACCACTTAGTGATGGAATCAACGGTTGAATCAGAAGAAGTCTTTTGCATTTATCTAAATCATTAGTTTGAGACACTTTGACAAAGAATAAGACCACTATTATTACTAAACTCAGATAATAACACATATTATCTAATTTCAAGTCTTTAATCACAAATAATTAGAACCGAATTATGAAATACAAAATATCTTATAATTTGTTATCAATTTATACCAAAAATTCAAATATATTTCCGAAATAATAGTTAAAAATTGTTTGACTGAACGCGAGTTTTATATAAATATCCAAAAAAGTAATGAAATGCTTAAGAATTTTAAGAATAAATCCTTTAATTTAAATATTTTCTTAAAAAAAGTTTTTAAAGCATAACATAATTGATGTCATAATTGATGGATAAGTTTAGCGCCAATTCTTTGGTTTTTTGTTTTCATTGGATTTCGTAATTTAATGAAATAAATATTATTTAATTATTTAATGCAAAGAATGGTAACTCGAGGGGCACTCATCGTTTTGGAAGGGGTGGACAGAGTGGGCAAAACTACTCAAGCGGTGCGTCTTCTGGAAGCGCTTCGTTCGGAATCGTATTCCACACAATTGATGTCATTTCCGAACAGATCCACACCTATCGGATCAATAATCAGTGAATACCTCAAAGGATACAAACAATTAGACGATAGAGTTATTCATCTCTTGTTTTCTGCCAATCGATGGGAAATGAGACACCAATTGGAGGATCTGTTGTCTTGTGGCACATCTGTGATCGTCGATCGATACGCCTATTCGGGTGTCGCCTATTCTGCAGCCAAACCTTCACTAGACTTCGAGTGGTGTCGACAATCAGATAAAGGACTACCAAAACCTGATTCCGTTCTCTATTTGACCGCTTCTGAAGACTTGATTACTAATAGAAAGGGTTTCGGCGATGAAAAGTACGAAACGAAGATATTTCAGGAAAGGGTTAAACAAAACTACGAAATGTTGAGAGAAAACGATTGGAAAGTAAGACATTTATCACTCAATCAGTTCTTTAAAAATGTTTTTCCCATTTTCTCAGATATTCTGTGCCAACAAAACTGAAGACGAATTACACAAAGAATTACTAAATTCAGTGATAAAAACCATCGAAAGTGTGAAGAATTTAAGCGATAACTCAATCAAACGTTTATGGATTGACTGATGGATTCACTGATGAATCGACTGATTATTAGTTTATATTTTATTTATAGAAATACTTAAATTTTAATCAAATTCATTGAATACCAAACATTTGATTGAATTTTTACACAAAACTTAAATCAATTTATTTTTGAGTTTATTATTATTTTATATTGAAATTAATTTTCAATTTCTTTTGTGTCCAAACAATTCATTTATAAAATAAATATTTAATTTTTCATATTTTCATAAATGTTTTTAATATCAAAATAGTTTTGTTTGAACGACAGTCCACTGATTATTGAGATGACAGAACCGGAGTCTCAAAAGGACTGTCGAATATGTTTTGAGTATTGCAGTCAGTACTCAATGATAAGTCCGTGCGATTGTTCCGGTTCTATGAAAGATGTCCACAAAGAGTGTCTCTTATCGTGGATTAATACGAGTCACAGTCAGAAATGCAATGTCTGTGGCTCTCAATATAGATGTCAATTAATGGGACGTCGACCCACTTTTTGGACTTTTTTCAAAAAGGATTTCCCAAACACTGCCATCGATTTAATGGCTTTGATTCACATCTGTATTGTAATGATTTGTTCACAAATTCTTGCATTTTATGTAATGAATTGTGTATTCAAACAGAAACACAACTCATCTCAAGTGTTGTGCAAAACTTTGGACAAAGTTTTAAAGATTGTGATCACAATTGTTGTCATCACTTCGACTGCAATCAATACCTTCACTTTAATAGCCTTTTGGTCAGAATTACAACAAATAATTGTCGAGCGTTGGGATCAACTCACAGAATATTCATTTAAAGAATAGACAAAAGTTTTTAAAAAGTATTCACACAATTTGTAAATATGTTTCCAAACATTTTGTGATTATTATTAATGAGTTATCTTTCATTAAATTTGATTATATTTTGCTTAATTCCTAATAACCCCTTCCAAACAAACTACAAAATTTGGCCAAAACAGTCGCTCTCAATAACAACGGGGAGAGGGAGAGGGAGAAGGGATTAAACGATTTATTAATTATTGGTTACAAAAGGCTTTTAATTGATTGCACGAAAAAATGATTTTATTTGATAATTAAAAATTTGTTTAATAAATATATAATAATTTTGTAATAATTTGTATTTTAATTTAATAAATAAATTTCAGTTCATATGATATGAAAATATTTGACTAACGATTCGTAAACTATTTCGAAGTGAATAACGAATTGTAAAATTCAGATTCGGGTAACAAAAGTCGGTATTTATTGACAATTTCTTGGATTTTCAGTCTTCGTTTGACGTGTGGCGGTTGGAAACTATTCACAATTCATTCAAATTAATTAATCTATTAATAAATACAAGTGTAATACCTGTCAGCGTCGAGACGACGGCGTCTGCATATGTTTAGAGCAGTTGAGCGAACAAATGTACCCAAAATATGTTTACTGACAACCATTCCGTCGATTAGTGGCAAAGTTATGGCAGTTCTGATATGAGTTAATCTAATTTTTAATCTAATATTCAAATTGAAAATCAAAGCTAACCGTCCGGTGGATCCCTGAGTTGTGATTCTGAAGAGTCCGTTCTTTAAAGGATTGATAAGAATAAGAACGTAGTCTTTCCAAAGACTTAAATTGGACTCAACTCCAGTACCGGTAGTTAACAACAAAGTGTCTAAAAAATTATTGGATTAACGAAAATTAATTCAAATAAATTCAATTCAATTTCAAGGACTGACTGATTGGAAGGTCGTACTGATCGTCAGTACTTTCCATCCAAAATATAAGTACTTTTACGTCACAACCGATGTTATGAAGCAATTGGTTTCTAAACTTTCGCCTCAAACTACTTCTCGTCGACTCATTTTCTGAAACAATCTTCGATTGATTGCTTCCGTCATCACTCAGACTGGAGACAGATCTGGCGTCTGAGTGATCACTGATAGCCCTCAGCTTATGTTCGCCATCGAGTGATGTGTTATCCGCTAAATCGTCTGCAGTCGAGAAACTCGATGGCAATAAGAAAACTAATTCGTGACTGACATCAGACCAATAGAGAACATGTCTTTTTCCGTCGAATAAATATTGGCTCTCATCGGGATTAGACTCATCCTCTATGACCTTCCAAGAGGTCGATACATGTCCTGTCCATCCGGAATGGGTCTTAACATTAACTATAGACCCGAGTGAGAGAACAAATTCTCTGAATCGAGAGTTGGATACTATTTGTTGTTTATTAGCGAACAGAATATCGTCTGCTGTCTTAACCCCTGTCTTCACGTAATATACAAACACTGCATCACTCGTTCGGTTTGATATCGAATCCAAACTTTTCAAATGCGATACAAATTCTGGGCTTTTAGTATTGAGAGCAATAAGTGATGGAATCATTTGACCCATCGGTGCGTCCTTTTGATTGAAAATCAATTATTAGTCAAATAAAAATGGGTTCAAAAACAAATTTTGACAAAACCTGTAGTGTTTCAAAAGTAAGGAAACTGAAGTGTGAGAGTATAAGTCGGGCCGATTCGAACTCTGTTGAGGCCATTGGTTCCCGACATTCAGTGCTTCTGCCGATTGAAGTGGTTTTATGGAGTTTTTGTTTCTCAAACTTCATATGATTTTCAATTCTATCGATGATATTCAACATAATCTCATTATCGGTCTTGAATTCCGGTGACTCCACAATCATTTTGGACAGATTTGGGACAATACAGTCACTAATAATAATCCAAAATTAATGTTTGAATTAAAATAAAAGACAACAAAAAATGCTTACAATTTAGACATTTTTATTTTGTCTAAAGAGTCGGGAAAGTTACGGATCGGATGAGTTGTTGGCATCGAATTAATATCAGTTTTAGGCAGAGGCCGTGGAACGGGTTCTGTTGAGAGCTTGTAGGTATGTTTTCGAGGCAAATGCTTAAAACGGAAAGACCAGCAATATTTACCAAAAGGAGACCGTATTATACAAACAGTTTGTTTGTCGTTTGGCTGATCCAAAATGGCTAACATAATGAGGTTATCGCTAACAAAGTACTTAAATCGATCGCATGACAACTCAGGGCTCCAGTTGTTGCCAATTGACATGTATTTTAGAAGATTAGACTCATCTAAAAGTGTTGAACCAATGATAGAGTCGGGCGGACACGGACTCGGAGGACAGTAACCGAAATGATTCATCAAAAGTGTGAGTAACGACTCGGCTGCCTCTCTCACTCTCATTGACGCCGGCTTTAGCTGTTTGTCCGCTTTGAATACAAATCCGTTCTTTTTGGACTTTGAGCCCGAAATTCCCAGTTCTATGACTTCGAATAGCATTGAAATGCATTCCTTGTCCTTAAGGAGGTGTGAGTGTTCGTGAAACCAAACGGCCAGACATTGATAAGCGGCTACAATAGTGGAATGCAGGTCTTTAGAGTGGAATGGCGCCGGTTTGTCGCACTGGCTCTCAATAAATGAAAATATCTGTTTAATTGTATCCTTGCATTCGATATAACAGTTCGAATAGAGAGGGCTTTTAGAACCGTTAGACAAATGGATTCGAGCGATAGCTGACAGTACTTCCAGAGCTGCCAAAGAAACGTGTGAATCGTATTGGCTTTTGTCACGACATCTGTTCAGCACTTGTCCCACATGGAAGAGGGAACGACTGAACAGACCTTTAGTTGTATCTAAACATTAATCATTAGAATTAGAATATTGTCTTAAATTGTAAACAAAAAGATTTTTAAAAAACAGTATAAAAGCAATGAGTCAATAGTAAAGAGTTGTCTTAAGCCATGCCATAGAATCGATCGAAAAAACAGACAAATTTTTTAATTTAAGATAAAAGTTGTTTTTCAGTCCAAATCAAACTCAAATACCAGGAATTCCTTTGCCGTCGTCTGAAAATGGAATATCAGAAGACACCAGACTTGAGTCACAACTGTTTTGTCCGAACGAGAAGTGTTGTCCCATTTGAAGTCCTGGCGATTCTGATCTCAAGTGTTCTGAATATTTGTTTACATTTAATTTCGAACAAAAACATTAATATTTGACGAAACAGACACTAAAAAGCGATTATAAGAAAAACAATTATTCGAAGAGTACTCACCATTGAATGAATTGGTTGCCATCGTTTCGATACCATTATTGGAATCATTAGAAGAGTCTTGAACTGAAGAATCAGAGACCATAAGAAGAAAACCTCCTAATAATTGAAATTAAATGACAATTAATGGAAAAAACAAAAAATAGTGAATACCTAAAATCATTTGAAAGTTTGTAGAATCTGTTTCCCCAGAGAGGGCCTGAATTAATAAATTGATGAGTCGTGGCCTCAAAGATTGGAATGTCGTCGAAGGTATTTCACTCAATGTGTCTAATCGTTAATTAATTATATTATAATAAACAGAAAATGGAACAGAAATTAGATTACCTTTAATGGGAAGTTCATTAAAGTGAAGGGGATATGAAAATAGAGATAATAACAATTTAATACACGAACGGCGGATCTCAACGTCTGGTTTTGCACTAAAATTTAAATCAAGTGTCACAACAGTTAATCAGTAAATCATTTAAAACTATTTAATGATTACTTTGTCTTTTCTTTTGGAATCAAATATAATTCCAGAGTTTTTAAGTAATGAGGAATCAGAAGACTCCCTCCCGGAAGGTCTACTTCAAAGATTTTGGTCGAATTTATTAGAATACTGGCCAGGATTTGGCGGCGCAACGGCTGTCCAAATAAAATCAAATTCGAATTAAATTTAGAATCGATTCACAAATTAAATAATGTTTACCTCTTTTAGAGTCAACCCGTACTGAAGAACTAAATGGAAACGCGTTATATAATTCTTGACCTGAAATCAAATCAATACAAAAGTGAGTCAAATCAACACTAATTGTAACTCTCATTAAAAACTATTAATTAGTTAATCACTGTCTGACATATATTTTAAAGTATGTCTTCAAATGAAAGGTTAATAAAAAATGGATATAATTTGATAGTTAACTATAAATACTTTAATGTTATCTTGTTCATTTAAATGTTCATTTAAATAACTCTAAATAATACCTTAATTTTTAGTTTTTGAAAATCTAAAGTTAAAAGATTTGATGGGTTAAATGAAATAATGAACTAGCTCATTTGAAAGCTAGTATTGAATTTCAAACTAACATAAAACTCAAAATAATTAGTCATAAATGACAACAAATCGAGTGTTGATTATAACTGGAATTTAAGAAAAATATGTGAAATATTCGAGAGTATAACCAATGAATAAAGAGTTAGAGTAAAGTAATTAATGACAAATAGTATAAAACCTTCTGAAAGGCCGGATGTGACTGTTTGTTAAGCATTAATGAAATCTCTTCGTCAGCCTTTTTGAAGCAAAATAGACGACAGAGCGCTCCGATAGCCTCTGCCTGTCCCGCTTCGAAGCTTTCGGGACTCAATAGTGGGAGTGTTTCAATAAGTAATCGATCAGAAGCTGCCGATGGTTTGCGCTGTAAGTCATTTAACTGAGTAAATGATTGGCTGCTATTCGAACGACTCATTTCATGGCTTTCCAACTGTTCCTTCAGGTCTGAACCAAAGAGAGCCGATTGGAAGAGCCAATCGCCCAAAATGTCCAGAATTGATGTCGACTTCGGTCGAGTTGGGGGCAGAATGTATTCCGGAACTGAAGGGTAAGTAATTGTTGGCAAAGGATTGACGAAAGGTTCCATTTTATTGGGAACAAGACTTTTAGTAGAACTCAAGTGTTGTTTGTTCGGTGCTTTGTTTATTGTTAGAGGAAACGCTGGTTTACGTCTTTCAGGAGGAGTGGCCGGTGGCTGAAAAGAGTTCGCAGAAGACATAGCTATGGATGTACTCGACTTATAGATGTCTGCGTCAATCTCTTCGACCGCAACAGGTATTCCCAAAAAAGTGTCCACAAGTATTGAGAGACCTTTCATAGCTCTGTAAAAAATGTGCGGCAAATTGTTTAGACAGGGATGTTGTCGGGGGTCGACCACATTCTCTGAGGCACAGGCACTGTGATAGAATTTATCGGTTTTGCTTATTATTTCAGGTGAGCACAGGTCGACTGGATTCCCAATCGAATGCAGAAACCGATACCAACACTGTTTGAGCGTCTCCTCATTCATCTGATCCAATATGGAGTTCAGGAAACTCCTCTGAAGTGAAGGCTGATTGGCGTTAATGTCATAAATATGAGGTGACATATATTGTACTAAACGGAGAGTCAACGCATAATTAATTCTGTTCCAGTTGTCGATAAGCGCCGGTCTGTGTCTCCAACCGATACTCAACTGTTGGAATGTTTTCCAAAAAGAAGGCGAAGGAAAACAACGACAACAAGCGATTAACCAAATCTCAAATAAGACACTTATTATTCGTTCGCAGAGTTGAGTCCCGATATCATTGGACTCAACCGGAGGTGACAGCAGTGTGTCATTAATGGCCAACAAGAATATCAGGAGAGAATCCCAGGTCTGTCTTTCCATAAGATTGTGTTCGTCGTGTGCTATCGTCTCAATTGTCCGCAACAGTCGATGGCATAACAATCCCTGTCTTTGAATTACTTCTTGAAGATTGGTTTCGGAGCCGTTCGTCGGACGCGGAGTAAAGATGTTATAAATGTGTTCCAATATTTTACGGCAATAGAGGTTCGGGTCGTCTCTAATTGGGAACGGAATGGCTTTCGATTTGGATGATTGTGGACTCAATGCGCACAACCACTCGCAGTAAATATGGACACAATCTCTGACACAATCGTGTTGTTCGGGTGAAGATAGTGGTAGCGACAGTCCATAACATATAACTTCCATAATCCAGAGGACATCCCTATCGTTCTGCAAGAAATCATTGGCTTCAGTACTAGAAATGGTGTTTGGATTTACTGCAGAACTATTGGTCAACATTTGAGCCAATGGTTTGACGCAAGAGTTTACGAGAAGTGTGCCATTAATTTGTGGCATTTTATGCAAAACCGATACCCGGGAGGCCTCACACATGTCCACCACTTTAAGAACAGACCACTCCGAGTACATCGAAGTCGCACTCATTTCTGGCCACCGATTGTCGCGATTTTATATTAGATCACAATCTGTTTGTCATTCAGTTTATGTTAATTATGTCAATGAAATACCATTTAAGTCCTGTTTTGGTATCCATTGATTTTTTATCCAATTTTTATACCTTTTTTCAGTGATTCGTGTCTTTGATTTCAATTTCTTGATTACATTAATAATTAATTTCAAACAAAATAATTGCAAAAAATATTTATAAATAACAAAATATAATAAATTTATACTAAAATCAAATTAAATAAATATAAGAAATGATTTTAAAAAACAGGTTTTAAGTGATGTAAAAATGTTAACTTAATAATAGAGTTATTCAATGTTTATATCACTGAATGTGTTGTTTGTTGTGTTTATGTCTCTCCACAGAACTCCCTCTGATTTGCCATTCAATGGGACTCACATTTAATATGACTTAATATTAGACATTTAATTTTAACATTATATTTAAATTAACTACCATGTTCAATATAAATTTAATTTAATTCCTTTAATAGTCTTAATTGTTTCAAATCAATAGTTTGAGACTTTTAAAAAAGTAGAAATGATCTAGAACTATGAATAAATTTGAATTATTCTTTATAAATAAAGTATAGATCAATAATTTGGCGCCAATTGCATAGACGTCACACAAATACTATTTTTATTGAGTCAACATTTAAATTATTAACACATTTTTAATTAATAATTAATGATTTAAAGAGAAAAATGTGTGATATTTTAGTCAACGATATTTTGGATGAATTGAGAGAAGAAAACAATAGACTTAATAATGATTTGTCTTTTCAGACAAATATAAACAAAATACTCGAAAACATTAAAAATTATTCAATAATTTTGAAAAATAACTGCATTTGTGGTGAAAATATTGAAATCTTTAAGAAATTAAATGATTTGGAAATTGAATACAAAATATTGAAAACTAAAAGAAATGCCAACAAAACTGATGGCAAACAAAGTGTTAATTATATGAGTATTGAAAACACAAATCCATTGAATGAATCGATTAAATCGGATGTCATTCAAAACAATTCAGGTCTTACTTCAGATTATTTAAAATAATTATTTATTTCAATGAGAATTC
>LBFM01019116.1:0-11433 GCA_000988765.1 Achipteria coleoptrata | reverse complement strand
CGTCGGATTAACACAGATTTCACGTGTCCAGGGGACGGGTATTACGCTGACGTCGCCAACGAGTAAGTTAT
Organism: Achipteria coleoptrata; assembly: GCA_000988765.1. Classification (NCBI taxonomy): domain Eukaryota; kingdom Metazoa; phylum Arthropoda; class Arachnida; order Sarcoptiformes; family Achipteriidae; genus Achipteria; species Achipteria coleoptrata. Next base: position 11,362 of record LBFM01019116.1, on the reverse strand, counting down.
GTAATAATATATTGAATGTCTATTAATTTCATTGACTAAAGTCATTGAAATTTAGTAAAAGCTTTTAAATGAAATAAAAATTCCCTTTTATTTGTTGATTGTTTTTCATCGCTTCTTAGAACTCTTATTGATTTATGAGAGCTTATCATTAATTTTTTGCATTTCTTGAGGGAATTTTTTGCATTAACTAATCTTTTCATACCATTTATGATTAAAATTCAAATCAATTCCTTATTGACTCAAAGAAATTCCTGATTTAATGGAAACATTTGAATAGAAATTGAATTGAATTAATATTTTTTTAGTTTCTCTTCAATTAATAAAATCATTTATTTTGAAATTGTGTTGAAATGATAAGTAAAAGTGTTAATCAAAACTTTTGGCAAACTTTTCTCAAAAATGGGACAAAAGTATTATAAGTATTGTAACGTTTGTAACAAATTTGCCGCTAATTTAATATTCAATAAGAGTTTATCCAAAAGTTTTTCTTATTTATAAAGTTTTTGATCGATTGTTAGCTATTTTGGAAATTCAATTGAAATATAGTATCAAATGAATCACTTTTTATGGGAATTAAATAAAAATTATATTCGGGTTAAATTCAATTGTTATACGAAATATCGGATGCCTTATGATTACTAAGTATACCCGAAAGTGAGAGCCATTAACTGCCTGACCAAAAGTCATTGACCTTAGAATGAATGAATCGGCCGATTGTCTAAAAATATTAATTTCAATATTGAGTTCAAGTAATTCACGAACAGAACAGTCATTCACTCGCTTTTAGCGCACGTTTTTCCTATAATCGCTTTTAATTGAGTACAAAATCATTTAATTTCTATTAAGATTAGTACTAATATTAATAAATAAAATAATAGAATTGTTTATTTAAATGAAATAAACTTGCCAACTCTAGCTGCAAATTATTTCATCGATGTCATACACACAATAAAGCCGGGGGACAGACAGTAAGTGATGATATACTCAATGTTAACGACTGTTACAATGACAGAGATAATTGGATTGGACACACCCCTTATTTTGTTGCAGGAATTATTGCACGAAACCTTTATGTGCGGTAATAAAACGGTGTGGGATCAGTCGTCCTTCGTATGCAGGTATGCCTATCCTATAATCACCGCTACTGTAAAGCCCTCCAATGACCCCTTTCTTCTTCTTCCTCCTCCTTCTGATTCATCTTCAGACACGAAGACGACGCCATACCATGTGAGGCGTCGCCCATGTTTTTCGATTTAAACGAACGGATCGGACAGAACACCCCATTTTTGGATGAAACAGATATCGAGAGGGCGCGAGTGGCCAGACCTGACTTCTAGTTTTTTAAAGTTATTTAAGTGAAAAAAAGTGTAAATTTTAAACTAAAACCTAAAATAAAACCAATAAAATGTATGCCAAGGCTGTGATGTCGACAATCATGTAATTATAGTTATCTCCCAATAAGTTAGTAGAAGTCGATTGAGTACTAGTTTTTGCTCTTCATTTCACTTCTGGTTCTCAACAATGCATTTGAAACTGATTTTAATTTCTTTGCTTTCGTTCTTAAATTTTGTGGCCTCTCTTCGGGTAATGTATTGAACCTTATTTTTGGTCACCAGTTCTTATCGATTGGCTTCAGTTAAAGCGCGCTGCATATGACCTGCCGTCGGGTGTCCAAGAACAGTTGGGTTTAGCTGAAATCAAGAAGACTTTCAAATGTAATGGAAAAGTCAATGGATATTATTCTGATGTGGATAACGAGTGAGTCATTTATTGTTTTTTATTTTTGTTTATAAAAGAATTTGAAAATCGCTTCCTTTTATTCTACTCCTGGAATAAAGATGCAAGCTATTCCATATTTGCAATGATAAAAGACAAAGTACTATGGCTTGTGGTTTGAATCAGCGATTCGATCAATCAAAGTTAACATGCAACCATGAAGATGATTCAATACCTTGTGACGCTTCGCCTGAATTTTTTTATCTCAATGAACGCATTGGCGACGAAAAGGCAGACTTTTTGGGTCCGGCAGATATTGAAAAGGCTAGAAACGCTCGGCCACAATATCGGGCGAAGGCCGCTGCAGCCAGAGCTAGAGCCAGAGCTTGATATCATTTTTAAAAAGTCAATTAATAAATGATTTGTTATAAAAACCTAAACAATGCGTTCCTTTTATTCTGGGGTCAATTATGGGTTACTTTCTGTCAATCGATTAACAAAATTAAATTCACATAATTATCAGTTTCTCTCATAATCTGAAGGTCTTTCCAAGGATTGACTTTTTTATTATAGAATTGTGATCAGAATTAATTAAAAAATGTAAATATTAAGCTCTTAATTAATTCTCCAATCAGTGATGCTTTCAATTAATTGCTGGAATAAATTGATGGAAATTCTGGTTTTCATGAATTTAGCGAATATTTGAACGGAATTTTAACACAATTTTTATTGAATTTTCAGTGAATTTAGTTTTGTTGGGCTTCTCTGCAGTTCAGTGTAATGCTTGTGTAAACTAGTAATTGTGAATATTAACATAGTAATTTTAGTATTAATTCAATGCTCAATTAAATTATTATTGTATGAAAACCGGTTCGCAACAAATTACTGGAAATCCAAAACTTAGGGAAATCACCGAATATGACGTCACTCAGACATTGGACAGAATAAAACGTTTAATTCTTGGGTACACTATTCCGATAGCCTTTAGCGCAAAATGTCGGCGACTAAAGAAATACCGTCAGAAAAGTCACCACAAGAAAGCACTCTAAAGAGAAGAGTGCGAAAAGTGTGCAAATCCCGACCCCATCTCTTCATAATATTTGTCATTTCCATAATGGGATTCTGTTATCACTTCCATTTGGCGCTCAGACAGTACTGGGACTACAAAACTACGGTTTCGTTTGCTCACGAAATTCCTGAAGACTATAAGCTCCAGTATCCATCCCTTACCGTATGCTTTCCTGATATTGTGCCGCACTATCTTATGGCCGAACTCTTTCCTGAATATGAAGAGGCGGTCGAACAGATCAGAAATGAAAGTATTCAAAGAAAAGATCCTAACTTTTGGACAAAAGATGAGAGCGGAGGAGTAAACACTAAAAAAATGAAAGGTTTGTGCGTTTCGTTGTTTTCTACTTTTGATCGCTTTGTTTAACAAATGCTATGAAAATATCTGATTGAAAATCATAGAGAAGAGAACGCAAAAGGGTTTTAATTTTATTGTTTGGCCATCAGTTCAAACCATAGTCAAGATTTTTATTTTTATCCTCAAATATTCTGCTCTATAATTGAAATATATTTTAGGAAAAAACGTGAAATTTGTTACGAAATCCAATATTTTAATGTTTTTACCTAATTTTCGAGATTATACTTTTCAAAATCCTTGATCATTATATTGAGCCTAAATTGAGTGCAAAAATAAAATATCTCATTTTTCCTTATTCAATTCCAGTTATCAAAACTGGATTATATAGATTAGTCAGATTTTTTCCAATCATAAAATATCGGATTAAATCTATTTTCCGGTTTCAAACCCACATTTCAATAATACATGTATTGATTAAATTATTGGTATTAATTTATTTTTAAAGAATGCTTTCCTTATTTGTTGAGCACACTCTGAATTTCTTGCTTTTATCACTTTTATGAGTGTTGACTTTTAATCAGCACAAATTTATTAGATTTCAATTAATAAGCTTGCTTAATTGTATTCTAAAAATAAAGATACATTTCATACTCATAATTAAGTTAATTATGTTTCATGTTTTATAAGTTTTATAATATTAACGTGAACATTATGGAATTTGTTTCGTAGCTTCTAGGCAATTTACAGTAATTTAAGCCTTGATTCTGATAATTGGTTTCCAATTAATCGGTTTATTTATACTAATAATCTATGGATATATGTCTTGTGAATGTGTTTTCTATTTCGAAATCTATATTTACTTTTACTATATATTTATCTAATCATAGTTAGGAGAAAACACTCGGAATAAGTCATAACTTAAGGCTATCATTATTTTCATTCATTAATTTTTCTCTTCTTCTTTGACTTGAAGGACAGCCTAATCACGAGTTGCCAAAACATATTACTATACCGTATTATTCCGTAAAATTTATGCCGAATTACTATATCTATAAATAATTTTTAGGTAAATATCTGCACAAATTTTTTGAAGAGAAGTTAGTATCCAATCGAACAGTCCTTCAATTGCTCGAAGACTTTTCGTATGGCATTCACGACGATTGTGTTCTCGACGCCAAACCTCTGGTTAAGAACAGCTACAAAATGAGTAATTGTGATGCAGTCACTCAACCGATTGAGTCTTTGAATGGCGATTACCGTTGTTTTACATATTTATCACAATTGGATACTGTTATCAATGATACGAATGCTAACCTTTACCGGACATCGGTTTTCCTTTCCTCTTCTAATTACGAACAGAGAACCAATAAAGTTGTTTACGTCAGTCATGCCCTCAATCAGTCACTACGAGCACATCCATTTGAAAACGATTTTAGAGCCCGAGCTTTAGTCCACTCTCCCAACTCAATCCCAGTGCCCTCATTCTTTCCATCCATACCTCTCTATCAATGGTCGCGTTTTTATGACATTCAGTTTACAAAAATAGTGTCACATTTGCTCCAAAAGCCGTACGCAACCAATTGCTTCCCATATAAGACAGGTATAAAACTTTTACAAATATTTGAACACTTATTTTCATAAAATATTATTTTAAAGGTCCTGAAGAAGAATTCCAGTCTTTTGACGACTGTTTTGCCAAATGTCTGATTAAAAAGTATCGTCAAAACTGCAAGTGTCTGCCCAGAAGTGGGATTCTCTACCGAAAGTCACTTTTGGAACCGGAGGACAAGTTTTGTCGCAAAATAAACAAATGTCAGTTCACTAACTATCGCCTCGAATGTGAGAAAGGCTGTCAACACGACTGTGTTGAGGAACAGTATGATTTTGAAAAGTTTGCTGACATTCCTTTCTATGCGCACAATAACTTGACTGGATTACAATTGAGTCGCAAACCAGTCCTGGATCAGGTCTATAGACACTCGCCTTCCGTTACATTTATTCAATTGATTTGCGATTTCGGTGGTTTGGGTGGTCTTTGGCTCGGATTCTCTGTGATTACGATTACGACTGCAATCATTCAATTGATAAGTAAACCATTGGAACGGATTGTCGAAAGTGACGACTAATTAATATATAATTAAGTCATTTAATAAATTGCAAACAATTTTTGCTCATTTATTGCTTATTTACAAAATTTATTGAATAAAATACATATTTTATGCTCAAAGACAGCGATAATCACAATAAATAATACATGTCTTCAAAATTTCAATCATTATTTTAAATATTAGAAATTTATATCCTATTTAATTAATCCCCAAAAAATGTTGCAAGTAACTTTATAAAATAACCATGAATATTTTGTCAAGTGGTTGGTATCCACTCACCGCTATTGAAATTGTAATAATGAACAGGTTTATTAGAACTGCAACTTAATATAAAAAAGAAAATACTGTACCCACTCCTGGAGTACTTTTTGCCAAAATGTCTGAAATCACTTATCAATTGGTGAACGAGTTTTGATTTAATTCATTGATTTTATTCAATTAAATAATTGTTTAAAAGACAGAAATTTGTGATTAAAATTGTTATAATAATTGTTAAAATGAAGTACTTTTTGATACTCTATTTAATTGTAATTAAATTAAATGGATTGCATTTATTTAAATACTTGACATTTTGTAAGTCTTTTTCTGATAATCACTTCGACATAGATTACGGATTAGTTAACTATCTGTTTATTGGCCAAAACTATTGGCACTTCCAATGGAATGAGAGACCGGATGAGATTAGTTTTAGTAATTATTTCAATACTAGCGATTGGTTTGGCAATGAGTATAGAATAGCATTCTTTACAGAATTCTGTTGTGATCTCAATAACGACAATATTCTGACCACTGGACTCTTATTCGTAAATTTATGCAATTAATTTCCACTAATTCTTGTTTTGATTTAATTGAATAAATAATTTTAGAAATCAAATAATTCAATAAATTGGGCGCCCATTGGAAATAAGTATCTTGTTAAATCAAATGTTTCCACCAAATATTTGATTAACAGAACCGAAATTGATTTCGGACCCGATTTTCAGCCAACTCTTGGTTTCACTTATGTTAAATTTGGGATTTGGGGGTATGGCTCCTGTTTTATTGATCACCGAATTGGCAATAATAGCGCAGACAATACCACTGATCAGATAGTGTTTGAAAGTACTTACCGTTGCTTTGAATTTGATTACAAAACCGGTGAAGCAGTGAATCGAACCGATTATATAATTGACATCTTGAAGAATAATATGCGCCAACAGAATATCACTTATGGATCCGATGATACCGTTCTTAACAATTTGAGAGATAGTCGTCAAATAATTGGCGTATTCTTCTATGGCTGGGAGAGGGAAGCGCTGTTCATGTTTAAGGAAAACCAATCCATTACTTATTGTTTTACATTAAAAGGTCTCTTCAATACAGGAGTGAGTCTTAGTAGTGATCAATATTTGATTGATTAGTAATTAAAGTTAGTTTCAAAATATATTAAATAATTGAATATAACTTTTTTAGTGTCAAACAAACCCAAAATTTTTGATCCATTGCTCCAATGAATCGACACATAGTGTTGATACGTATGTTCCTATGAAGTATCCAAATGTTGACATCAGCTCTGATCCAAAATCAGAAGAACGTGAATTTCCCGAAATTAAAATTAATAAACCTGATCAATATACTGATCAAGATAGATTTGAAGGTTGGACATTCATGGAAATGGGCATGGTGATAGTAACATTTGTTCTTCTATGTTATATGATATGGTTTTGCATATTTGTGTACAGAAATCTTTTGAGAGGCGAAGCAATAATTTAAAGATATTTATGTATTTTATTATTGAATTTTAATTAAAAATCCATTTCTTTTTCTGTTAAAAATACAATTTATTTGTAAAAACTTATAATTCATTAAAGACTTATTGAAATTAATTAAAATCATTTAATTTGAGAAGCCTTTCCTTCGGGCGAGAGTTTGATACCGGGTTTGGCAATACTGATGCTAACCATATTGAGTCGTCTCATCAGCATAAAACTGGACACGGCTAAAGTGATGGATGCGCCTAAAAAGAAAACTACGCCGACATGTAATGCAATTTCACCGTCAAAAGAGGAACTGTCCACTAAAATAAATAAGACATTAGTACTGGATTTAAGACTTAAAGGTATAGAATCATTGGATTACATATTAACCAATAGACTAAAAGCAAAATAAATGTCAAAATCATCCAGACAATGTTAACGAGCGCTAATATCATTAGATATAACTTGTTTCCACTCGTTATGCCATACCATCCCAGCGGAGCGCACACCAATTGCATCGATGATATAAAGGCAAACCACAAGAGATGGCTTTTTTTGGAATAGCCGAATATTATGGCACAAACGCCTAGCAGTACGTACTGAGCGGCTAAACATAATTTTAAAGTCATTAAATAAAATATTTTGAGTGTATTTTAATTGAATTCTTACCCAATATTGTGATTAGAAGACAACTATGGGCTACAATTTTCTTAAGAAGATTCAACTTTGGGTCTGTCTTTAATGGATTAGATTCTAAATTTGGGTCAGTATTTATTTTATTAGATTCTGACAACTTTGGGTCAGCCTTTGATGATTTAGATTCTGCCAACTTTGGGTCAGCCTTTAATGGTTTAGATTCTGACATATTTTAAGTTTAAATAAAAAACAGACCAAAATAGAAATGAAAATTTATAGAAAATATTTGAATTTTTTGGTTTAAAAATCTCGTGAATTGATTTCGATATTAATAATTGTTTTTCTATTATAAAAACTTAACTTTCATTCAGTGTTTAGACTAAAACCTTTAATTCAACTAAAAGACAATACTCTCGCAGAATGCGTACGTGTGAAAGACATGGAGCAGGTACTGAAAAAGGCAAAGATTATACAGTGCTTGACATCGCGTATTGGTTCCACAATTTGCCGCACATTAGGTTTAGGCTAAAACTGATTGAGAACTCAATGTTTGATATATATAACGGACAATACATTACATCTATTATAGTGTTTGCAGTTTTGTGTCTTTTTCTTTGCCTCACAATTCTTGCCATTTGTGTTGTCTTTTCAATTTTGGTATTTTACTTATCAAAGACCAAGAATAGTGATGACGACAAAGAAAAGTCTAATAAAAAGGGTGACAAAAATGAGTCGTCGGCTAAGAATGATAAGAATAAAAGTAATTAATGATATTTTAAGTGATTCTGGTGTTAATTAGTTTTATTCTTCAGATACAGGTATAGGTATGGGTTGGAAAGTAACTCTATTCATAATCGCAATCATTTGTGGTCTGAGTTTTTTCTGTGGCTTTTATGGCGTTTGGAATGTTTATGTCGGGTTAGGAACTGTTCACAACTCATCTCGAGATGGAGTCATATGGTTTAAAGGGATTAGAGACGACTTCGCAGCCGCGGACTTCTTCGGCGGTCTTAATATTAAAAAACGAATTGAGGATCTGAGAGACGATATCAATAGTGTTGGCATTTTTCCTAAAGATCTGACCGATCAATTCATTAAACATTTGGACAGAATCGTGGATTACACCCACAAAATCAAAGAAGATGTGGTAAAGGCCAACCTTCCACTACTCATAAATTTATCTCGAATAGACATTGAATGGATTCCCCAAGACATTGAAAGGTATGGGAACTTAGGCTGTGGAGGTCTTTTGGCAGGTGTCTTGAGTTTAGCTATTGTGGGACTGTTGTTTACGTGTGCCGTATTTTCCAGTAATTTGTTGGCTATTTTTGTCTTAATAGCTATCTTTGGAATCCTTTTAAACACTGTTCTCATGAGTGTGTCATTGAGTGCATCAGTACTTATATCTGATCTCTGTGTCGACGCCAAGCCTTTCGTAAGGGATCAGCTCAACGAATGGATTCTTTATCAGTATATAGTGGAGTGTCCTCTCGATGGAAATACAATAAACAAAATTTTGGATTCAGCAGAAAGTGTTGTCCTCAAATTGGAAGATACTTTTGGCGCTATTATTACTGCATTCAAAAAGATATTTGAAATCTATTGTAAAACAAGTAATAGAGTAACTAATTTGGGCCTCAATTTGCTCAGCAAAATAATACCACAGAAGTTGATTAATATCCCTAAAGACATGAACATAACCTGTCCGCCAAAATTTCATAATAAAGTCAACTCAACTATTTATGAAATCCAACACCAAATCAGGACATACACACAAGTGTTAAGTACATTTAAAAATATAGCCGATTGTCGCCGAGTGAACAAAGATCTGTACGACGGACTCAATGCTGTTTGCGGTGACATTAATCCGGGATTTCTATACATTTATCTCTTCACTATTTTGACTTTTATTTGTCTCATAATTATTATATTTTGTGCCACTTTTGCGTTAATTAGAAGTAATAGTTTTGTCACAACATTTGTAACAAAAAATGAACCAAAAAATGAGCCGAAAATTCAACCGAAAGTTAAGTCAAAAATTGGACCAAAGAAAGAGACCAAAATCCAATCAAAAGTTCAGCCAAAAGTTGGACCAAAAAATGAGACGAAAATTCAACCAAAAACTGATGCAAAAGTTGAACCAAAAATTAAAGCAAACAAACAAATTGAAAAACCGGACAAAAAAGTCAATATTAATGCTAACAAAACTATAAATAAATGAATCGATAATTAGTTTTTTATTGCTTTCAAAATTAGTTTAAAACAATTTTAAAATCTAATAAAATGTTCTGAACTTTTAAATATAATCTTTAATTTATCAGAAACTTATCAATCAATTAGTAGAAATATAATTAAAAACAGGAATAGTTTTATACATAAATTTTAATTGATTAATTGACTAAATACTTTAAGCAAGAACAAATTCTTAAATAAGTTTAACGATTAATATTTTATAGATTTGATTATAGAAATCACACAATAGTTTAGTGTCTCATATCTTAAATATTAACATTAATCGAAAACAGTTAAAAAAATTTAACTAAGAAGTTAGGAACTAAGAAGTTTAGGGACGATTTGAAATCAACTAGTAAATATTTCCAAGTATTTTAAATTATGAATTACCCCAAAATTCAAATTTGATAAATAGCTCGAATCTGTAATTTGAAAAAAGTAAATAATTTAAAGTACTTTTTGGAGTAATTAATGAATAAATTTAATGAATTATAATTCTCTACTCATTTAATGTAATAACTATTGAAACCACTCATGACTTTTGAATGCTGTGGCGGAAGGTCTCGATGAAGGCGCCATTCTGAGGGATTTTGTCAGTAAATCTTTCAAATGGTCCGAGAAATTGAAGCCTTTGATCATAGCATGAATACCCTTTACATTTTTCAGTAAAGAAATATCTTGGTTTGTTATATTCGGAACATTATAAGGAACAAAAGGATGTCCTCCGAATAGGAGCGCCAATAGAGTACAGCCTAAAGAAAAAAGATCTGCTTTCATGATATTATAAGGTTCTACCAATTCATCATTAATACCAGATTCAGGGGCAGAATAATGAATGTGAGCGATACGACGAGTAGCCATCATAGAGGGCTCTTTAATACGTCGATCACGTCGTCGCGATTTACTGAAATCACACATTTTTGGTATATATTTACTCAATTCAATTGTTGGAATCGATTGCTGTTCGCCCGGTCTGTCAATTAAGATAATATTTTGAGGTCTGATATCACCATGGACTAAAGAGACAATGTGCATTTCAGCTATTGCCTTTGCAATGCCTGACATCATATATCGGGCATTGGGTTCATTGAATGTTTGCCATTTGGTTCGATCTGTGATCAAAGTATGTAAGTTTCCGACAGTGGATAACTCCATCACAATATATCGGCCCCTATTGTTAGGGTTTGGCTCAGCTATAATATCATAGGTTGTGACCACATTTTCATGAGTATTAAACTTTGACCGAACGAATGGCAACAAATCAGTCACTGAAATGAAAATAAACATAAATTGGTTAGAATTTCAAATTCAAAAATAGTTGATAAAAATAATACCCTCGTTATCAATGGATTGTTCTGTCGCCTTCAAACCAATAGGTTTCAGTATTTTAATCGCACAGGGAGTATTATCGGAAAGTCTTGTAGCTTCAACAACAGTACCATAGCTGCCAGTAGCTATATGCTTAAGTATCTGATACTGTTCTGAAGGAGCACAAAGATTTCTTAAATAGTCGATGTCATCGGTATCGAAACTTCGGACTTGCACTGCACCAACTACTTCACCCACTC
>LBFM01018933.1:0-29122 GCA_000988765.1 Achipteria coleoptrata | reverse complement strand
TAAAGCTCACCGGCTAAAGCCGGTGGTTTTAACCTTATGTATGGAAATAAATGCCTTTTATAAAACAAGGAATGCAACGGTATCATCATCAAAACTAATAAGTTAAGTAACAACTATAAGTAATTGAATTAACAAGTTATCTTATTTTACTGTATAATCATTAGCTCCCTAATCACGCCGTCTCAGCCAACACAGCTGCAGTTTGAAAGACGATGGATAATACACGAGGATGACATCATAAACTTACCAACCCCACCAGCACCGCAGAATGACGACAAGATACCTCAGGAAACCAGTGATAACGAAAAGGGCGCCCCATCTGGCGATAACCTACCGCGTCACCATCAGGATGCCAACAAACTTCCATCACAAAACGAGACCACACAGGACGGCCTTCCTATCCTGACACAGAACATAGACTGGATCCTGCAGTACGCAGAAAAATATATGATTAATTGGAACTGGTGGCCAAAAGATGAACAGGGATTGATTCGATTAACCTACTGGGTATCACCGAAATTTAAAGCCGACGACCGAGAAGTCATACGCCAACGGTACAAAGATATCGAAAAATATACCTCTCTGAGGTTTGAAGAGATCAAGGATGATGAGCAAGCAAACTTGACAATTGCTGTTGTCTCTATGTTAGATGGGTTGGCTATAGGTCAATTTCCAGAAAATAGCGTTAGACAACGAAAGATCGAGATTAAGTATGAGCACCTAACTCTAGCAATGCTCCAAAGCGATTGGACTCTAGACTTTATCTACCAGCACGAAATAAATCATACCCTGGGGCTGATCCACGTGTATGACGACAAGCTGGACCAACTAGCCCCGTTACTACACGGCAATAGCGTGGAAATAAGCGAAGAACTAACTATTATGATGTACCCAGAAGATTTCAAGATGGGGATGAGCCAGGGGCTGGCTGACATACTTGGCCTTAAAAAGCTATACCCTCCTCCACATAACCAGAATGCTTCATTGCCTCAAGCAATGAGGGTATTGCTGGAGCCAAGAATGATTCAAAAACAGGGAAAAATAATAGAGGAGGCATTACAAAGGATAGCGAAACTGAAAGACCAGAGAAATGAGCTGATTGGACAGAATGGGCCAAATATGTCTCCCAGAAAATTAGAGCAAACGTTAAGGGAATTAGAGAAAAAAATAGACACTATTCGGGAAGAATTGGCACCAAAGCTGCAAAAACTAATAAACGTGCTGAAAGGAGAGGAAGCGCCCTCGTACAACGAGGTAACTGAAGTTAACAACACGACTGGCGCCATAATGGGTACTGATGGGGAAACTGATGTGCTTGTCATTACCATGGATAAACACAAGAAGGTAGCGGTAGGGAACTTTGAAAAAGAAGATTACTTGTATCTTAAGACAGCTTCCCTTCAGTCTGAAAACGACGGTGAGCTCTCCATCAGGATCCACGATCCTGAGCCAACGGTATCTACCGTGGAAGTGAGTCAACATGGCAAGCTTATCTCAACAGTGACCGTAACACATCATGATGATATGCCATTGGGATATAAAAATATTCTCATTGATCATCGTACCTCTGGAAAAAGCTCGAAGGTGGTTCAATGGACGGAAGCAAAATCGGCGCCCTCCCCTGAGCGCTCCCATGATGGCCAAGTGACGGTGGAGAAATTTGGCTGGATGCTCGGTACTCCTGGAAAATCTGATGTTTTTAACTTTGATCTTGCTAAGATTAAAGAGCCGCAAATTAAGATAGCTAACTTTGAAAAAGGGGTAGATAAAATCAAGATCACATCCCCCTCCCTACAGGCCAGATCGGATAGGAGCGATAAACTTTACGACATCAAGCTGTTAGGTGCCAGCACCTTTGATGACTACGGGTATCGCAAGTATGAAGCGTTAGATAGCTCTGATCCTTTTCCCAACCATCAGCTTTTAGGGGCGCGGGAATATAACGCACACATTTACAGTCAAAGTATATTTCCTAAAAGCGGTGACCCGCACATTTATGCTGAGAGTATAGTCCCTGATCCGGGTATGGTTCTTAATTTAATTATTCGACTGTATACCAATGACATATTGACATCTCTTGATACACAAGAGTGGATATAAAACGTATTGCCCTGGCAGACGCCTGTTGGGGGCAAAATGCATCATGAAGATTTTCTGACCCGCCAATACCATTCGCAAAGCAAACGAACCTGTTTGCGGGTATAGCTAACCATAATAATTTTGATGACGTTTTATGATTCAAATAGATTGATATTAAAAGAATTTATTAGGGCCTGTTGACGGTTTGTCATAACTGATTGAAATTTCACGTCATTATTAAACCAGAAGAATTGATGACTTTTATTGGTTTATTAAGTGGTTACGATCAAACGTCAACACACTCTATTAACATAAAACAAGAACAATTTTTATTAAAAATTTCATTACCCATTCATTTTTTAAAAAAATAGTTTAGCCTATTAGCAGGAAGATTTTATAAATATGGGATAAATCCTTTCTTGTAAAAGCCAGCAATACATAAAATAACTATTTATGAGTCATCGTCAAAAATAATACAATTCGGCAGTTAGGTGCGTAACATCAATAAGGCTATTACATTCTGCTGGACAAAAGAAAATAGCGAAAATAAGCTGTTTTAAAAGTAAACAAGTAATAAAAACTCTTTTCCTAGTTCGATATTTGTTTTATTCTAAATATAGACAGCGAAATAGATAATATTATTATCTCTACAATGATAGCATGCATGAATATATATCAAAAATGATACTGTGCCAATGTGGCTTTTTCTTGCTACCGACGAAAGACCATTGCTCATCGACCTCACAAATAACCACAGCAACACCGCAAAGCTCTTTACGTGGCCGTAATCTGCTTCGGCAGGAGTTGTTTTTTAACGTTTCGAGGACCGTATTAACCCTCACTTTCAGCACCCTAAAAGGGTCCCGTACCCCAAAACCATTCATATCTATCAATTCAACGCTTGAGAGTCATCACCGCATATTACAAGTTTCGCTTGTAGGCATGTCTATTGGATAAAGGATAGCAACGTGCCTGCAGCATTTAATTTTTATCTCAATTTATAAGGAGTTTTTATGTTGAACACTGAGAGTTCGTCAGAGGAAAAACAGAACCACAATATAATAGACAATAACCCCGCGCAAACAAAAGTGGAAAAAGAAGTTATAAGAATGCCTAGCGGAGAGATAGAATCTCCACAAACCCCTGCCCCTCCTGATAATGTATTCACCCTACGTATCAATAATCTAGAGAATGGCACAAAACCATATCAGATGGTTAATATGGCAACAGGTTCAGCTCAGACAATACCTGATGGCGATTATCTTTTTGTTAATCGTGTTGATGAGCCAGATACCATTCGCATAATCAATCAAAATACCATCTTAGCAGGTACTAGTACTAGTGCTATCCCTACCGGTCATCACTCCTTAACACAAGATAAAAACATAGTTAGCAATGGCAATGGCGAGTACACAACGGTTAATGTTTACTTGGCGGGCATGCTAGAATTTAAAGATGGTGAGCTGAAAAAATGGACAAATCATAGCGGGCATTACAAACCAAGCGAGCAGGAGACAAAAAATAATTTAGCGTTAACGCCATCCTTAAAAAATATATTGCCCCTCGAAAAATTTAACCCATATACCTTTCTAAAAACTCTTAATAGGCCACAGCCGGATACTCAAAATAATCCTGATTCGACACAGCCAAATCTTCAAAAGATTAATAGGCCACAGCCGGATACTCAAAATAATCCTGATTCGACACAAACTTTAATACAGATAAAACGTGCCTACGCTAATCTTAATGATCAACGCAACGAAATGGCGTTACTAAATGACACGTATCGAGAGCTTCGCTCCGCATTACTAATTGAAGTAAATCACTATATTAATCTGACTAATCTTCTTGTAGAAGATCAGAACCGTATTACAGGTACTGACAAAGAGCTTGAACATCTTGTAGACCTCAATGTTAAAGTGAAGAAATTTATCGAAAACAACCCCCAAAAGCATGACACTGATAAATTTAAAGTGTTGTTGAGAAATCTCCAGGCTCGTGCTAAAGCGGTGGCACAGAAGTTGCCTGCCCCCGTCTTCAACAAGGAATTGCATTTTGTTTGGTTAGGTCAATTTGGTGATGTAAAGAAAGAGTACATCATGGCTTGGGGGGAAACTAATCGGAAACAGGGCTATAAGACAACGCTTTGGTATGATCCAAAAGCAGTGCTGGTAAATGAGTTAAAGAGGCGTATAGAAAGTTACGCCCGTATAGGAAATCGGGGTAAGGGAACGCGAGCCTATCAGAATAGCATGATTGCCTTACAAAACTCCGCTTACCAAACAATAACCGCGGCAATGAAAGGCGATAACCCTAAAAGTTTTGATACGGCAGCCATTGATTTTATTATTAAAAATTTGCTAGACGATGATTCACCTGGCACACGCCAATCTGCCAGGGAGCAATTAGAAAAGACAAGGACGGACAATCTGGAATCTTTCAATTCCTTTAAAGAGTTGCGCAATGGTTATGAATTAAAAGATATCAATGATCTGTTTGGTGAAAAAAAAGGGATAAGGAGAAACTGGTACGATACGGAACTGGCGCTGCGGCAAAATCCAGCGGCAGCATCGGATATTGCACGCGTCAATGCATTAATTCAGCATGGTGGCGGTTACATTGATGTTGACTTGCTGCCAAAAATCCTTTCAGCCGTATTTAAAAATGATACGCATTCTTCCCAAGATGCGCTTCTTGTTAAAACAATACTGATATTGAAGCATTTGGAGGATAAGTTTCCAGGCAGTAAGAAGTTACGAGAAAGTTCGAAATACGTTGATCGCATCGAGAATTTTATGAATAAGCATGATGATAACTTTATGTTAAAATATAAATGGGAGATGGCTATTAGTCCCTACACAACGTCATTTGAAAATTTTTTCCAACCATTAGCAGACCCCCCCTTCCTGTTACCTAAAAACGCTATTCGACTTGGTAAAATAGATCGTCGGCATACATCAAATAACACCATGTTTACTCATGCTAGTAGCGGCGCGATCATGGCAGTGGCGAAAAAGATAAACGATCACTATACCGAGCTAAATGAGCGCGGGGCCATGCATGTCGCTAGTCTTGATGCCTTAGAAACCGTTGTTAAGCATACAGTAGACACTGTACTTCGTGGGACAGACACTCTAGGTCAGCTTGATTCGGATATTCTGCACAATACAGGGCAGTTCTTAGGAAAGAGGCTTGGTTACCGTAAAGATGGCATTGTAGCCATACCAACTGAAGAAGGAGCAACGACGTATGTTTCTGGCCCCGCGGCAGTGAAGAAGGCAGTGGATGATTTCAGCTCCGCTCTATTTGGCGATGATGTCAATCATAATTTAGATAAGGGGTTTGATGAGTTTACGTTGGATACCGAAGAGGAGATGCAGCACAGTTGGATATCCGAACGTGAACTGAAAGTCGCAGACTTGACTCATATCCCCAAAAGTGATCAGTTTGGCGTTAAGCTCAACAAGCTTAAAACAGCACCCCTTTCTTTAGGCACACTTCTAAATGACACCCGTTCTTTACTCGATATTCTCCACACTGCTTCAGACGATAAACAACGTATTCAAGCCGCGTTAGAAATAGACTACAAAATCACTGATTATGACTGGGTTACTACTAATGATGGCGGAAAATTTAAAGAAGCATTTGAAGCGTTACAAACACAAATCAATCAAGCCTTGTTTGACGAAATAGGTATCGGGATGCCTGAAGCTGATACCATAAAACGGCAGTACAAAGACCAAAGAGCCCCAATCCCGTTATTAGGCGAACTATTAGGGAAAAATTCAGCGACAGAACGGTATATATCGGCTCATGACAAGGCAGTCGAGGCAGTCTTTCGTCGCCAAAAGACTATCGCTCATGGCACCTCCTTGGCTCACTTAGACAGCACTGCTCCAGCTAACCGAGATAATATCGATACCTGGGTCTCGCCAACAGTGCGAACCTCGCTCTCCCCTTCCACTATACCGATCACTTACCTTATTGTAGTCTTGGAGAACGATCAAGAAGCTCTCGATGCAGCGCTGGCACGGGCTGGTAAACATCCAAACGAATCGCTGGTATATCAAGTTGATCAGACTGGGAAGCCGCGTCAAGTTTACGGCGATCTTGAGGTGACACTGGCCCCCAAAATACACTTGCTACTCGTTGGCCATGGGCGAGGGACAGGTGGTGACCGCACGGTAGCAGGATACAATGCTGAAGGGTTAGCCGCTGTCGCGCAAGCCGCGCTAATTGAAATTAATAAGCAACGAAATTCCTCTGCCTTAATTGATAAAGTGGTGGTGGCGGGTTGTAATACGGGGAAGAATGAGTTTTTGCCTACGTTTGGCAAGGAGTTGCTGAAGCAGCAGATTGTACCGACCAAGATCATCGGCTACGCCAATCGCATCGGTGTCGACCCGGAAACCGGTCGTCGCCAGCGGGTATTGGAGGATGGTTCTTCAGAACCTGCCAACTCGGTCAGGGTGGCACTGGAGCTGAATCAAGCAGGCAATGATTATGTGCTTTCCAGTAGTCGTCTGGACAGGCGTCTATACCGAGTGAGACACATCATGGATTCTCTGGTGCAGGAAAGGGGAACGTTAGAAAATTATCTCTCCCGCCTGGCGCCACAACAACGCCATGATTTGGCAGATTTTTTCCCCACACCGGCAGGCTATCTCGATGCTGCAAAGCTATCTCAGGTCATAACTGATAACCGGAATTATAGGACTTGGCGTGAACATACGCTTTGGCTGTTGCAGGTACCTCATGTGCATCATCAACTGAACCACTTGAGTGGTCAGCAGGCACTGCAAGCGTTCAGTGACTGGCATGCCAGACAAGAGCAAAACACATTTGATCTGCATACACATGGCACGAAAACGAAGCAGGTCAGCACACAAAATATTCCTCAGGCACTGTACCTTGACAATAATAGTCCTGAAGCGGATTCCGGTTCAAAAACCCTCATACTGATGTGGTTCGTTGATCAGGAGCCTAGCAATAGCGCCCATAACCCTGCCACTGCCACTACCCCCTTTGCTAATGTGATATTAGAGGACACACTGAACGGTGAACACTTGGCTAGCGGCCTGCCGTCTGAAAATAAGGTCAGTCAGGTATTGGACAGCGTTAAAAAGCTGCCTGCAAACGCTGATTACCTTGGTTCGGCCGAACAACAGGCTACTTTCATTGGCCAGGAAGGTTTTTATCAGGTAACTAGTGGTCATTTATCGATGGGCGTTCACAGCTGGACGGAAGAAGGCGGACAACACTTCCTGGCAGCCTATATACCGAATGCCGGTGTCGTCAGGGTAAGCGGCACAGACGCGGCAATAAATGCCACGAAGATGAAAGAGGTGATAACGGCCTATCTGAATGCTCCGCAACAAGCTGGTAGCACGCAAACACGCGGGCAATACTATCATGTTACTCGGGTCAAGGATCAGTGGGACTTTACCGTCAAGAAAGTTGATGTTCCTAAACTGCAAAGTTTTTTGCCGAAGTTAAAGCAGTCATTCTCTCCCTCAACAACATCAACTTCTCCGAGTCTAACAACGCTTAACAAACTAACCAGCCGCGTCGGCAGCCTTCAGCAGGGTTATGGTTATCTCAGCGGCATTCGCCATTTATTCCACAGCCAGCAACAGATTGCCGAGCTGGAGCAACAGTTGCAGCGTCCGGGGCTAACAGCAGCAGCAAGAGCAGCGCTGGAAAGACAGCTACAGGAAACAAAGACAAGCCGCGACTGGGCCGCCGCTTCTTTTGGCTATAATGGCGCGACGGATGTTGCCCAGTATGCTCTGGGTAAACTGGGGGGCCAGCTAGCGCGCCATGCGGCCACCCGTATGGCAGCAGGCTTACCAGTGGCTAGTTCGCGGCTGGGTACAATGGCTTTCAGCACTGGTAGCAAATTGTCACGGGTAGGCGGGCCTGTACTGAGTATTGTTGGCGCGGCTTTTGATATCCGTGAAGCATATATGGCTTTCTCCGCACTCGAAACGACTACGGATCCAAAGATACGACAAGACTTAATTGTCCAGGGATCGCTGTCAGTAGTAGGGGCGGCGGTAGGCGTAGCCACCGGGCTGGCCTTTCTAGCAGGTGGAACGGCAGCCACCGTTGCCGGTCCAGTAGGAGTGGCAATAGGGGTGGGACTACTAGTCGCCCAGCAGGCCTATATGGCAGTACGCCAGGTGGAAGAGATTAAAAAATATATCAACCTGACGCCGGAGCAGGAGCTACGTGCCGGCTGGCTGGCTTTCTGGGGAGTGAAGCAGGATGATTTTATCCAGAAGGCGATGATCAATGCAGTAAACAAAGAGACTAGGGAAGAGGCACAAGCTTACTACAACGAGAAACATCAGATGTTCGTTGGTGAGGAGGCCAAGAAACTGATGGAGAATAATCCGTTGATTAAAGTAGTTTACGACACTCTTGCTCAGGTTAACCTAGAGGAACGGCGTTACAAGAAAATTGTTGGGAGCAGATGGGATCAAAATTTTTCCTATGGCAGGCTTACTATTAGTGATCGTGGGGAGTATTCCGCTGTGACTACTATTGAAGATCGGCTCCTTCCAGAAGGAGCGCAGAATCGTATTAATCGACTAGCGAATGAAGTAACAGGCTCCGGACGGAATAAAAAACCTCTTTATAGTGGTCTTACGATAAAGGATAGCGAATATGCTTACTATGTCCCTGATCCCAAGGATCCTATGATGCCCGTCGGCAACGATAATGCCATCGCTCAGGGGTTATTCGACACAAAGGAGACAACTCAGATGTTCTCAAGAAGAAAAATTCATGGCAATTATTTACCTTCTTCTTCTTGGACTCACGACAGCCTGAAGAAATTCGTATTCTGGAAGAGCAATCCTACATTATTAGTAACCTTCAACAAGAAGAAGGAGGAGGAGGTTACTATTGAAGAAACTATCGCCTGGTATAGGCTGACAGGAGGTCATAGTAATGGAGTCGGTCATCAGAAACGTCGAAACGTGTTTGAGGTGTCCAGCGGAAAAAAAACCTTTACCGGTGGGCAGAAAGCAGACACCTTCCTGCTGATGGGAAAGGCCAACCCAGATCCGCAGAGTAAACTGGATGGTAGCGAAGGAAAAGATAATATCATTGCTGCTGGGCGCCCTGATGATGTTCTTCTAGGCTATTCCATAGATCTTAAGAGAAATACTGTTAAATACGTACCCTCCAACTCTTTAGATCCCTACCTGTCAACATTTTTATCTTATAGATCTATCTTAGATACTCAGAAAATTCAGGAAAATCATGAAATTTCGGAAGATCAGGAAGATTTTGTGTCTCATCTATTCATTAGGAATATCGATTTTAATTTCCTCCGTCAACACGTAGGTAAGATAGACGTCGATAAGATAAATAACACTTTGATTGCCTCTATAGTAAACATAGAGCACGCCCAGGGTCACCCTAATACCGATGATGTTTTGGTCGGCAATGCAGATAATAATCACCTTAATGGGGCCGGGGGAGTGGATATCCTGATTGGCAATGGCGGCGATGATTTGCTAACCCTGGAGGCAGGCATCGCTGCAGGAGGAAAGGGAAAAGACTTCTACCGTATTTTGCAAAACAAGCAGTATCCAACAGGCCGTGAGCTCATCCATCGAACAACCCGTGTGCTCATCATGGAAACACACAGCAGGGAAGAGAGTATCGTATTGCTGGATTATCTGAAGGATGAGATCAAAAAAATTAGCTTAGAGGATAAAGAAGATGTTCTCATTACCCTGGTCAATGGTACCGGCAATGAGACTCAGATCATTCTGAAGCAGGTTTATGCTAACGGTCGTCTGCAAGATCTATTTACACTCCATACCCGCGATGGTTATCAGATACCGCTGCCAATGCAACTGCAGGACGGCCGTTTGCTGACTGAACAGCTGTCAGTTTCTTACGATAAAGAACTTGATCGACTGTGGCAACAGAAACTGACTGAACAAGTAACACCAAACGCGGAAGCAGAAATACAGCGTAAAAGTGCGGAAACGCAGACACGCGTGGGCGATCACTTACATAAGCTGACACAGCTGAGTGAGATACGCCAGGGATGGCAGTTATTACAAGGGGGCAGTGAACAGCTGAGTAGTGCCACGATACAGGGTGTGAATACCCATCGTGTGCGGCAAAACGGCAGCATTAACGACAGCACGACAAAAATCAAGGCGACTCACAAGCTAGATACGATTGCCAATATTTTACTGGATTACCGTATTAACCAGATTGAATCGCTATCCCTGGCTGGCAACGATGTGGTATTCGGCCTGCGTAATGATAATGGCAGCCTAACCTCACTGATCCTGAAGGATATCTATACTGAGAGCAATGATCAGAAAACACGCAATGCTAATTACCTGTTTTACACCCTAGATGGGGTGTTATTCGCTGGGCTCCCTACTACTGTATGGAAAAACGCAGAAGACAAGTGGCTGTTTACGCCACAGCTAGGCGCACAGTATCAACCAGACCTCGATCGGGACTGGCAAGATACTACTAAGGATATGACCCAGGAAGCAGTGCAGAATATGCTGGTCTATCTGCAACAACGCCATGCTTCGGACCCCGGGCAGATTATCATCAGGAACAGTACACGCCAGATAGCGGACTTTTTCCAGCTGCGGCTCCTTGGCACCCGTTTTAATACCTGGATGACAGGCAACGATAAGAGCAACCTACTGGAAACTGCCTATGCAAATGATTATGCGAAAGGGGGAAGCGGCGAGGACCTGTATCTGATTAAAGCCGTGGCTAGCAGGCGGCGTGAAGTGCAGATTAATAATCATGATGAGGCAGAAAATCCGGCCCGAGACCTAATACAAATAAAAGGCTGGAAGCTAAAGGACATCCTCGTTACCCATCAGGACGGTCATGTAAGACTGAGCCATCGTGATACGACAGCGCAGTGGATGACAGTGGAGTTAAGGCATTATCTTTCCTCGGAAAGTAACCGCCATCTGTTGATTATGGATGATGACGGACGATTTTTTGTTCCTCAGCTGAATGAAGCTAATAACCTCATCTTACAAGAAGAAACAGTAACGGTACTGAGTGGCAGCCAGTTTATCATTGCTGATGGTGGTAAGTTTGAGGTTGGTACAGATGCTGATGATAAGATGCGGGGTGGAGAGAATAATGATCGCCTCTTGGGGCTTGGTGGTAAAGACAGCTTAACGGGTGAAGCAGGTGATGACTTTCTTGAGGGTGGCGAGGGTGATGACATATATCTGTACCACCCTGGTGATGGAAACGATAGTATCCTTGATACGGGCGGCAAGGATACACTGCGCTTAGACCATATCAGCATCGATCAGGTCTGGTTGGAAGATTCGGGTAATGATCTGAAGGTTACCATCAGTGGACCGAAGACGGGTAGCATTACCGTCGTAGACCATTACGAGCAGTCTGTGGATCGTAAAATCGAAAAAATAGAAGTTGCCATCCCCGATCCGTTAGATAGCCAGAAGATCAACTATTATCAGTTAACGGGCGATGGTATTGAGACACTGAGACAGGCAATGTCAGCTTTTTCTGCAAAAAATGGCAAGGACAAGGACAAGGCGTTATTCTGGGAAGAGAATAGTTCAGGACAACTCGCTGATACTTTATGGCTGAGCACCTCATCAGCTAACGTATCTCCATAGTGATCTGGACGAGTGCCCGCATAACATAGCCGCAATTAGCAAGGCGATACATCCACAGGAGATAAACAGGCGAGCCTTGACTCTTAGACGCTCCTTTGAAAGCGTTACAAATAGGGAAGAAGTCAAGGCGCGCCCGATGTGCGCAGCAACCGTCGCTCCCATCCGTCGAAACGATGACGGCGATAGATTTCATGAACTACAGGTCACAAGACGATCGAGAAATACCACACTTATCCCGAAGTGAGATTAAAAGAAAAGGCATCACTATAGATATGGGCAGGCAGAGCAGCACACTCAGTACAACAGCGTTCACGGGCAAGTCGTGACATTTCAAAACGACCGGCAATATAGATATCGTAGCGCTCCATAGACGTCATCTCCTGGAAAACGGCACTGAGTACGGTGCCTATTTTTCCGTTCCATCCCTCATGAGCTTTTTCGACCACTGGTATGACACGTAACTGAGGTGCTTTGATGATAAAAGATGTTAATTCTGTTAAATCATAAAGATGTCTAACTTCACGTCCTCCCCAATAAACCGTCATCTCACGATCAAGATTTTCTTCCAATGCTGCCAATAGGATAGATCTCACATAAGAAAACCCCGTACCACCAGCAATCAAAAGCAACGGACGCTGACGACCTTCACGAAACCAAGCGTTCCCACAAGGAAGTTCTATATCCAATGTCTTTTCTTTAAATATTCGATCCATTACCTCCATGGCGTAAAGATTGAGGTCAGAAACGCCAATATGCAATTCAATATATTGTCGCTGCTTTGGGGTAGATGCTATTGAAAACGGACGTTTATCAGCTTCGTTCATCAATATCATAAGATACTGACCCGCCCGAAAAGAAACGGGTTTGTCAGGCACAAGACAAACCCTATATACTTCCTTGGTAATCGCCTTCACAGAGGCCACTTCTGATTTCAATATCATTAGCAAATGATATCAACAGTTACCGCTACATCATTTTCTTTGTCAATTCAATCACCCGTAATTTTGCAATTGCCATGGCTAATCTCGCAGATGCTTGAGCATAGGCAACATCGCCATGCGAATTAGCGATATGATTTTGCGCTTTCCGTTTTGACTCCAATGCCCTTTCCTCATCAAGATCCTGACCTCGAATAGCAGTATCAGCCAGTACGATAGCAGCATCTGGTTGAACCTCAAGAATGCCACCAGAAAGATAGATAACCTCCTCTTCACCAAACTGTTTAACGATACGTATCATCCCTGGTTTAATGGTAGTCAATAAGGGTGCGTGGCCAGGATAAACACCGAGTTCTCCCTCAGTACCTGTTACCTGAAAATTTTGTACTACACCAGAAAACAAGCAATTTTCTGCGCTAACAACCTCTAAATAGTAAGCAATCACAGTCAGTGGTGCTCCTGTCAATAACAGACTCCCTTTCAAAAACTATTACTACTATTACTGCTATTATTAGTAGTAGTACAAGATAGTGGTACTAGAGTCTAATGCTATAGTTGACTAGCTTTCTCAGCAGCCTCTTCCATGCTACCGACCATGTAGAATGCCTGTTCTGGCAGGCTATCATAATCGCCATTGATAATACCTTTAAAGCCGCGGATGGTATCCTTCAGCGCAACGAATTTACCAGGAGAACCGGTAAAAACTTCTGCAACAAAAAACGGCTGAGATAAAAAACGTTGAATTTTGCGCGCACGTGACACAGCAAGCTTGTCGGCTTGTGAGAGCTCATCCATTCCCAGGATAGCAATGATATCTTTTAACTCCTGGTAGCGTTGCAAAATTGACTGCACATTACGGGTGACATCGTAGTGTTCCTGTCCAACAATAAGCGGATCAAGCTGACGACTCGTGGAATTAAGTGGATCAACAGCAGGATAAATTCCCATAGAGGCAATTTGACGGCTCAGTACCACAGTGGCATCTAAATGAACAAAAGTGGTGGCAGGCGAGGGATCCGTCAGGTCATCCGCCGGAACATAAATAGCCTGTATAGAAGTAATGGAGCCAGTTTTAGTCGACGCAATACGTTCCTGTAAGACGCCCATCTCTTCTGCCAGTGTTGGCTGATAACCCACTGCAGATGGCATACGACCCAGTAAGGCAGAAACTTCAGTCCCTGCTAGGGTATATCGATAGATATTATCGATAAACAACAATACATCGCGGCCTTCATCACGAAATTTTTCTGCCATTGTCAAACCGGTGAAAGCCACTCGCAAACGGTTCCCAGGCGGCTCATTCATTTGACCATATACTAAAGAAACCTTATCCAACACCTTAGAATCTCTCATCTCATGATAGAAATCATTTCCTTCACGAGTGCGTTCACCGACCCCAGCAAAGACGGAATAGCCAGAATGCTCGATAGCAATATTACGGATAAGTTCCATCATGTTGACCGTTTTACCAACTCCCGCGCCACCAAATAGACCCACTTTGCCTCCTTTAACAAAAGGACAAATGAGATCCATTACTTTTATACCTGTTTCCAACAACTCTTGTGAATCAGATAAATCTTCATAAGATGGCGCAGAACGGTGTATTGTCCATCGCTCCGCTGTATCTATATCCCCTTTCATATCGATGGGATCACCTAATACGTTCATAATGCGCCCAAGGGTAGCAGTACCCACCGGCACTTCAATCGGACGTCCTAGATCAATCACCTTCAACGCACGCTTTAAACCATCAGAAGAACCCATCGCAATACAGCGAACAACCCCTCCCCCCAATTGTTGCTGAACCTCCAAGATCAACTTAGTCGCACTACCCTCGACTTCAAGAGCATTGAATACTGTTGGTACAAAATCCTGTGGAAACTCAACGTCCACTACCGCGCCAATTATCTGGATAATCTTTCCAGCAACCATATCAAATCCTTATAATAACTAACCGCTAAGCTTTATGGCTTAGCGGTTAAACCGCAGAGGCCCCACTAACGATTTCGATGAGTTCTTGAGTGATGCTTGCCTGACGAGCTTTGTTGTAGATCAATTGCAGGTCTTTTATCAAAGAATCAGCATTATCGGTTGCCGATTTCATTGCCACCATGCGAGCAGCCTGCTCACTAGCAAGATTCTCTACGACCCCCTGATAAACCTGCGCTTCCACATAACGACGTAATAAGGTATCCAATAACACCTTAGAATCCGGTTCATATAAATAATCCCAAGTCTCTGTTGAAGCATCAGCATGCTCTGGAGAGAGCGGTAATAATTGAGTAATATTCGGTTTTTGAACCATGGTATTGACAAATTTGTTGTTGACTAAATACAACCTATCTATGGTGCCTTTATCGTAACGTTGCAACATAATATTAACTGTTCCTATCAACGCTGATAAAGAAGGGCGATCGCCTAGACCAGGCGCCTGAGCTATAATATTCACCATCATAGAACCCAATAGGAAAGCAATTTTTTCACCAATCAGGGCTAAATCACATTGAACATTTTTGTTTGACCAATGATTTATTTCAATGAGCATTTTTTTGAATAAATTGATATTTAACCCACCGCATAACCCACGATCAGTAGAAATCACCAAAAAACCAACGCGGTTAACGTTACGCTTCTCCAAATAGGGATGCCGGTATTCTAGATGCCCTGATAAAAGATGCTCGATCACCTTGCGTATGGTTTCTGCATAAGGGCGGCTAGCCGCCATATGTTCTTGTGATTTACGCATTTTGGAGGCAGCAACCATTTCCATCGCTTTAGTAATTTTTTGGGTACTGATGACACTGACTATTTTAAAACGTATGTCTTTTACCCCAGTCACTTCCGCTCCTTACTGCACTACAAAACTACAGCACTAAAACTAGCAAATACCAACACTACCAAAGCTGAGTCTTCTTAAAAACATCGAGGATATTTTTCAACTTTCCTTCTGTATCATCATCATACAAACCAGTTTCGTTAATTTGTTGTAGAAATTCAGCATGTTCACGCTCAGCAAAATCTATCAATGCGAGTTCAAAAGCAGATATTTTTGCTAATTCAACCTCCTCCAAATACCCCCACTCTGCAGCAAACAAAATCAAAGATTGCTGAGCAACAGTCATTGGCACATATTGTTTTTGTTTTAACAACTCCGTTATCTTCTCACCATAGTGGAGTTGCTTACGAGTCACTTCATCCAAATCAGAAGAAAATTGCGAAAAAGCAGCAAGCTCACGATATTGCGCTAGTGCAGTCCGAATACCAGAGGATAACTTTTTCATTATTTTAGTTTGCGCTGCCCCCCCTACGCGGGATACGGATATACCAGGGTTAACCGCAGGACGAATACCGGCATTAAACAAACTTGACTCCAGAAAAATTTGACCATCTGTAATGGAAATTACGTTAGTCGGGACAAACGCAGAAACATCACCTGCTTGCGTCTCGATAATCGGTAAAGCAGTTAGAGAGCCTGTCCTTCCCTTTACAGCCCCCCGAGTAAAGGTGTTGACGTAATTTGAGTTCACTCGTGCTGCTCGTTCCAATAAACGAGAGTGAAGATAAAACACATCTCCAGGAAATGCTTCACGGCCAGGCGGACGACGAAGCAACAAGGATATTTGCCGATAAGCAATAGCCTGCTTAGACAAATCATCATACACAATCAGTGCATCTTCGCCACGATCACGAAAATATTCACCCATAGCACAACCAGAATAGGGGGCTATATATTGCAATGAAGCAGATTCAGAGGCGCTTGCCACTACGACGATAGTATTAGTTAATGCCCCTTTCTCTTCTAATTTGCGTACTACATTTGACAGGGTGGATAACTTCTGACCAATGGCAACATAAACGCATTTAATGCCAGATTGACGTTGGTTAATAATAGTATCGATAGCTAAAGCAGTCTTACCCGTTTGGCGATCACCTATAATCAATTCACGCTGTCCTTTTCCAATAGGAATCATAGTATCAACAGACTTGTAGCCGGTTTGAAGAGGCTCATCAACTGATTGACGTTCAATAACACCAGGAGCAATAGCTTCGACAGCAGAAAAAATATCGCTTTCTACTGGACCTTTACCATCAATAGGCTCACCTAATGCATTGACAATACGACCTAATAAACTATCACCAACAGGAACTTCTAAAATGCGACCAGTGCAGCTAACCTTCATCCCTTCTGCTAATGAGGCATATGCACCCATTACCACAGCACCAACGCTATCACGCTCTAAGTTCATCGCTATCGCATAACGATGATCCGGCAATGCTATCATTTCGCCTTGCATGACATCCGCCAGCCCATGGACACGGATGATTCCATCACCAACAGCAACTATAGTGCCTTCGTGATGAGCTTCACTGGTTATAGTAAATTGAAGAATACGTTGTTTAATAAGTTCGCTAATTTCAGTGGAATTGAGTTGCATCATGTATTGGTGTGCCTCATTAAGACTGCAAGACGCTAGCCAAGCGCTCAAGGCGACCGCGTACACTGGCATCAATAACCATATCACCAGCACGAATCATTACTCCTGCCAGTATAGACTTATCGGTTTTGCAAGTTAGTGTTACTTTACGTGATAGATATTGTTCCATTGCAGCAGAAATTTTAAGGCGATGTTCATCTTTCAACATATTGACTGTTAACACTTCAACCTCAACCTTTGCTTCCAGAAACGCTCGCATCTGAACAAAATGGTTAAAAACTTCAGGAAGGATCGATAAACGCTTATTTTCTGCCATGATTCTAATCAGATTTTGAGCGTAGGTATCCAGCGTATCACCGCATATTTCAATAAAAATTTTAGCAAGAACATGAGGCGCCATAGCACTCAACAACAACTGAATAACCTGCTTGTTACGAGCAACCTGTGAGACGAAGGTTAACATGTACTGCCAACGCGCCACCGCCTGTTGTTCAACAGAGAGGTCAAAAACAGCCTTAGCGTAGGGTCTAGCTAATGTAAAGGAGTCAAGCATCATAGTTTAGCAATCCACTTATTGATAATATCGTCGCAGATAGCCTCATCTAAAGAACGTTCAATTATTTTCTCAGCACCAGCTATTGCCAACATAGCTGTTTGTTTACGCAATTCTTCCCGAGCACGTTTGCATTCAGCGTCAATCTTAAGCTTCGCTTGCGCTACGATTTTGCTATATTCTTGTTCTGCCTCAACTTTAGCCTCATTAAGGATCTGAGTTTTGTGGT
This sequence comes from Achipteria coleoptrata, assembly GCA_000988765.1. Classification (NCBI taxonomy): domain Eukaryota; kingdom Metazoa; phylum Arthropoda; class Arachnida; order Sarcoptiformes; family Achipteriidae; genus Achipteria; species Achipteria coleoptrata. Next base: position 11,228 of record LBFM01018933.1, on the reverse strand, counting down.
AGTTAGCTTGTTCAATAATCGACTGAGCTTCTGCTCTTACTTTTTCTAATTGCTCAGCAGCTTGAGTATTCAACGAATCAAAATCCTTCCTAGCGCTTTCTGCAGAAGAAAGTGCATCAGCAATGTCTTTTTGGCGTTTTTCAATAGCGGCAATAATTGGCGGCCATACATACTTCATACAAAACATAACAAAAAGTATAAACGCGATAGCCTGCCCAATCATTGTTGCATTAAGATTCACTACAAAATACCCCTTAGTTAAGGTAAAAGGCCAGTCAAGGAAAATGAGATTTTAAACGAAAGATACCACAGGCTCAGCCAGCTTATGAAGCAGCAAACATGATGTACAAAGCTAATCCAACAGCGATCATAGGAACAGCGTCAACTAACCCCATGACAATAAAAAACTGTGTTCGTAATAGAGGTATTAGATCAGGCTGACGAGCGGCACCTTCTAAAAACTTCCCCCCCAGAATACCGATACCAACGGCTGCACCAATGGCTGCTAGCCCGATCATGATGGCAGCAGCCATGTATAAAAGATCCATGTTTACGTGTTCCATAACAGCCCCTTGCTGAATTTTCAATCATATAAAGACTAATGATTGAGATTTAAATAACCTAGTGTTTTTCAGATGCCATTGAAAGATAAACAATCGTTAACACCATAAAAATAAAGGCCTGTAACGTAATAATCAGTATATGAAAAATCGCCCAAGGAAGGCCCAACATCCACTGTGACCACCATGGTAAAAAACAAGCAATTAACACAAATATTAACTCCCCGGCGTACATATTACCAAACAAGCGCAGTCCAAGTGATATCGGTTTAGAAAGTAGGCTAACCCCCTCCAATAACAAATTAATGGGAATAAATATCGGGTGTTTAAACGGTTGCATTGTCAACTCTTTAATGAACCCAGTTACTCGTTTTATTCTTATGCTATAAAAAAGAATTAGGATAAAGACCCCTAATGCCATAGACAAAGTAATATTGATATCCGCGGTAGGCACTACCCGCAGTGCAGGCAATCCAAAATAAAAACTGCCAATACGAGGCAGTAAATCAATGGGCAATAAATCCATTACGTTCATCAAGAATACCCAAACAAATATCGTGAGCGCTAAAGGCGCAATTAATTCATTCTTTCTGCGGTATACATCACGAACATTGTCATCTATAAAACAAAAAACCATTTCAACTGCAGTTTGCAGTTTGCCAGGAACACCAGTAGTGACAGTTAGCGCTACTTTTCTAAAAACAAAAAGAAAGATGAGCCCCAACGATAAAGAAAAGAGCAGTGAATCAAGGTTCACAACCCAAAACGTAGCAAGATTATCTAAACGAGGATCAACCAGCTGAAAAGTAAGCAAATCCATCTGAAGATTACTCAGATGATGTGTTATGTAATCCTTTGCGTCAGAGGTGCCTTCCGATGCAGACATAAGATAGCTATCCACCTTGTCATTAATTGTCATCAATTGTCATACAGGTTCCTAACCACAGTTAAGAGTCAGTATAACCAAATGCCTTTCCTTATAAAGTCCGGGAACCGTTAATTTTACCACACGCCTTAATTTAGCTTGTTCAGGTAACAACGCAAGTTCTTCCTGGGGATTTTTGCCCTTTAAGGCATAAAAACACCCATGAGGGACCACCAGTAAACGGTGGCACCGCAACACCATGTGTTGCAAAGAAGAAAAGGCCCGACTAAGCACGCCATCAAAAGAGACAGTTAGCGAATAATCCTCCACACGGCTCTGTACTGGTGTAATATTTTCTAGTCCGAGCTCATACTTAACTTGCCTAAGAAAACGAACACGCTTACCTAAACTATCTAGCAAAACAAAGTGAGAATCTGGTTTTACAACAGCTAACGGCACCCCTGGAAGCCCGGGGCCTGTTCCAACGTCAATAAAACGCTTACCTGTCAAATAATCACTTACTACTATGCTATCTAAGATATGATGAGTTAACAGACGTCTCAAGTCACAAGCAGCAACCAAGTTATAAACTTTATTCCATTTTTCGAGTAGAACAACATAGGCTAAGAGCCGCTGTATTTGCGCATCAGACAATGAAACGCCGGCTTCAGCAAAAAACAAACGGTATGTCTCCTCAAAGCTAAAAGTCTCGCATCCTGGTTCTTTCAAGCAGAAGCCAAGACAATAAGGGAAGGGAGCATATCGTTTCCGTATCGTTTCCGTATAGTAGAGACCTCTTTTGAAACCTACTGCGTGGTAAACATTCTGCATTACGCGGCACTCACCATCCTCATGCACTAGGATGAGAATGAAGGTTGCTGGCGCTTAGTGCCTTGATTTCTCCCCCACTCGTCACGTTTTCAAAAGAGATACCGTCTTGCCAACTAGTTTTAATGCTTACTTTTATCTTGAATAATTTTAGATAAGTATTTAAGGAACAAGACACAATAACCCTTGTTTTTTCAACCAAACAAGCAAAACAGAAATAGCAGCGGGCGTAATCCCAGAGACACGTGAAGCCTGGCCGATGGAACTCGGTTTGTAATTATTTAATTTAAGAACAACCTCATTCGATAACCCTAAAACCTGACGATAGTCAAAATCAACAGGTAAGGGTAGATTTTCATTGCGCAACTGCCTTGTTATCTCGTTCTGCTGACGAACGACATATCCCTCATATTTGGTCTGAATTTCAATTTGTTCCCCTACCTGAAGTACTGTTAAAGCGGGAGAAAATGGATCTAGGGAAGTGAGTAATCGGTAGCTCATTTCAGGACGACGCAACAACTGCTCACCATTCACTTCATGTCTCAAAGGCGCGTTGAGCAAAAGATTTATCTTCTCCATTTGTGTTGAACCCGGGTAAACCCAACAACTGCGCAATCGCTGGCGTTCTTTTTCAATGAATTCTACTTTTTGATTATAGTACTTCCACCTAATATCATCCACGAGCCCAAGTTTATACCCCATTTCAGTCAGACGCAGATCGGCATTATCTTCGCGTAAGATCAAACGATATTCTGCCCTTGAGGTAAACATTCTATACGGTTCTTTTGTGCCATGGGTTGTCAGATCATCTACCAATACACCCAAGTAAGCCTCATTCCGGCGCGGTACCCAGCCATCATTACCTTTAGCGTACCGACCAGCATTGAGTCCAGCCAGTAACCCCTGAGCAGCAGCTTCTTCATAACCGGTAGTACCATTAATTTGGCCTGCTAAAAATAAACCGCAAATGCGCTTACTTTCTAGCGTTAACTTTAAGTCGCGCGGATCGAAAAAATCATATTCAATAGCGTAACCCGGTCGGGTGATACGTGCATTTTCTAGCCCCGTAATGGATTGTACGATTTGCTTCTGCGCGTCAAAAGGCAAACTAGTGGAAATTCCATTTGGATAAACTTCTCTGCTCGTTAACCCTTCTGGTTCTAAAAAGATTTGGTGTGCATCACGGTCAGGAAAACGAATGATTTTATCTTCTATTGATGGGCAATAGCGTGGCCCTATTCCCTTTATAATTCCTGCATACATCGGACTGGCATGCAGATTATTTCTAACAATCTCATGAGTTTTTCCGTTCGTGTAAGTGATGTAACAAGGGAGTTGTTTAAGAGGGGAGACTGCATTGGGTAAAAACGAAAAGACTGGAGCAGGTATATCGCCAACCTGTTGTTTTAACAAGTTAAATTTTATTGTTCTTGAGTCGATACGGGGCGGGGTTCCTGTTTTTAACCTATTTACTCGCAACGGCAATTTTCTTAACCAGTGCGATAGGTGACCTGAAGAAGGATCACCGCTACGACCGGCAGGATAGTTCTTAAAACCAACATGCACTTTTCCATCAAGAAAAGTACCAACCGTAATAACCACCGCTTTAGCATAAAATTTAACACCCAATTGTGTCACAACGCCGACGACATTGTTGGCTTTTATGATCGGAGCGTCGACTGATTGTTGAAAAATAATCACGTTAGGCTGATTTTCTACTGCAGTCAATATCGTTTTTCGATAAAGCTCACGGTCTACCTGGGCTCGTGTTGCTTGAACAGCGGGGCCTTTTCTGGAATTTAATTTTCTAACTTGAATACTTGTGTTATCAGTTACTATCGCCATCAAACCGCCTAATGCATCAATTTCTTTTACCAGGTGCCCCTTTCCAATACCACCGATGGCTGGATTGCATGACATTTTTCCTATGGTATCGATATTTTGTGTTAACAGCAAGGTTTGAGATCCTATACGAGCTGCTGCCATAGCAGCTTCAATACCTGCATGGCCACCTCCAACGACGATAACGTCAAAACACTCAGAGTGAGTCATATTTTATCCCCCGTTACATTTTGTAGTTATACGAATCATTATGGGAGTCGTACGTTGAATTTTACGGTAATTTTAGTGATGGATGAACTTTATTTCAAAATAAAATTTGTTGAATCATTAATAATAAAAGATCTTTTTTTATTATTATTATTAAGGAGCCGAAATTTTGTTGATAACTTTTATTTTTTTAATAAAAACAATCTGTTAGATCGCATTTTTCCTGTGGATAACCTGTGTATAAGTTATGTATAACCTGTGGATAAAACAGCGCTTTATCCACAGGCAAAAAATGGCCTTGAGTTATTAACAGGATATCCACAGGATATCCACAGGATATCCACAGAGTTATCCACAAAATGCACTAAACGTTTCTTGTTAATTTAATAAATTAAATGGCTTAGTTAATGTTATTATTTATTCAACTCGAGGAGTTTGCTAAGTCTGGTATGATTAAAAATGTTTTGTCATATCACTAATTAGCATAAAAATATATTCCCAAATTTAGTAAATTATAAAACTTCTATTTTTTTTAAAAATACTGATTTATTGGTTAATTCTATTATTTAGCTTGATAAATAGATCTGATAAATTAAATCGATATAATTTTGCTAGTAAAATGTGTCGATATTTTTCAAACTAATTGTTGTTTTTAGATCGTTACGTTGAGAAAACCTAATAAGATTGTTACAACTTTGTGTCATTGCTTTTAATAGTTCAATATGCAAATCCCGTACTTTTTGATTGCTCCAATTTTGATAGTTATTTAGAATGACGAGCTGTTCGTGATTCCAGTTCCATTCTTTCACTAATTGAGTGATCATCTTACCGTGCCACTTTGTATCTGCTCTTGTTAGGTGGAGTTTGTCGCAGACTTTCAAATAGAAACAACGGCGAGCTAAATCAAGACGCGCCCTGTCGTTTATATTTGTTAAATAACCTGTGATACGGGTTAGCATTGCACAATAGGCATCAACCACTTCCCCCTTGTGGAAGCGTTGTTTTATTTCCATTGCTAACAAGTTTGGAGAGGGGTATTCCCATGAATACGCTTCCAACAATAGTGTTTTCAACATTGATTTATAAGGAAAATCAATGCTTTTATATAGTTGTCCTAGGATGGCGCTAAAATATTCTTTTTCACAGAGTGTATTAAGACCACCAAGATCTAACCATTCGGTTGGTATGAGTATGTTTTTTGTGTAGAGTGAAAAGGTGTACTTATCGTAGTTAGTTTCCTCTTCAATAGGGACAAGATTCCATAAGATGGGTTTGCCAGCTAAACGTACTGCACTGCGATAGAATTCATCTAGCAATAACATATTTTGTTGCGAGGAATAATCTTCGTTGTGTTGTTGTGCTACGCTGTTGTGACGAAAACGGTTTTGACGAAAACGATTGTGACGAAAACGGTTTTCATCCATCAAAAAGAAGCTTACTTGCACGTTTTGGAATGCTGCCCATTTTTTTAGCAGATCGCATTTTTGTTGCAGTTGATGACGTTGTTTGCTGTTTAACCATGGCTGATAGAAGAGCCAAATATCTAGATCTGAATTGCTGTTTTGACCGATAGAAGACGTGCTGCCCATAGAATAAACACCGATGATGGGTAGTTCGCTATCTGGTTTTTTGTCCTCTACACAGCGTAGATTGTTGTTAATCTTTAAAAAATATTTAATCTGCGTTTCGTTGGGAGCAAAACAACAAATACCGTGAGGAACGTTACTATCAACGTATCCTGGTATTGTTGGGTGTTGATAGTGCAACAAGGCTGGCAATAGACTATAGACGCGCTGAAAAGCGGGTCCCATAATAGCCATGGCGCGCTCAATACGCGCTTGGTTAACGATGTTCAGTCTTTTTTTTAGCGACGCGATGCAATGGTACAAGACTTTCAGCCTGGTTGATTTTGTGCCAGAAAACCCTGTTTCAAATTTGTCTTTAGGCTGGTGATGACTGATATAACCTGATTAGGTTAGCAGTTTGTTTAGCGCAAAGATAACAAATGCAAAGATAATAAATGAAAAAACAAAATGGTTATAAATGGTTATCTTGTACAGCGCTATTCAACATGACAGCGCATGGAAAATGCGCATTTTAGATGTTACAGAACAATGTTTACTTAGATAAAATTATTCGCATTGCTAGCCGCAAAAGCCCCCTTGCCTTATGGCAAGCCCGTTATGTACAGAAACGGTTATTGGGCTCCAATCCCTTGATAAGGACGAAGATTGTTCCGGTAGTTACCTGCGGAGACAGGATTTTAGATACGCCGCTTGCAAAAATTGCAGGCAAGGGATTGTTTGTTAAAGAACTTGAGTTGGCTTTGTTGGAAAGCCGGGTGGATATTGCTGTTCATTCCATGAAGGATCTTCCGTTTACGTTTCCTGATGGGTTAGGTGTATTCGCTATCTGTAAACGTGGCGATGTGCGTGATGCGTTTGTCTCATTAGATTATCAACATCCCAGTCATCTTCCTGCGGGTGCTGTTATAGGGACATCAAGCCCACGGCGTCAGTGTCAATTACAGGCGCAGTATCCTTCTCTCGTTATCCGTAATTTGCGGGGTAATGTGGAAACGCGTCTCGCTAAAGTAGACAATCGCGAATTTCATGGCGCTGTCTTGGCATGCAGTGGATTAAAACGTCTTGAATTGGAAGGGTATATTCGTTATTCCATGGAGGTAGAAGAATTTTTACCTGCAGTGGGTCAGGGCGCTATCGGTATTGAGTGTCGAACAGATGACGAGCTTGTTCATCAACTGATTGCTCCTTTAAATCATCCTATTACTGAAATTTGTGTCACTGTCGAACGTACGGTGGGTCTTTATCTTGAGGGTAGCTGTCAAGTGCCTATTGCTAGTTACGCTGAATTAACCGGCCAACGTTTGTGGATAAGAGCCTTAGTAGGGATGCCGGATGGAAGCAAGATTATTCGAGGAGAACGGATAGGCCTTGCTGTTGATGGCAAAAAAATGGCCATTGATCTGGCGATGGAACTATTGTCCCGCGGGGCGCGGGATATATTCAGTCTCATTACCAAGAAAAATTCTTTCAGATGACAATTTTGGTTACCAGCCCTTCATTAAGGGGAAAACAACTTGTTAAGCGCTTACAAGCATCAGGTCTAGCTGCTTACCATAACCCATTGGTTGATTTTTCTCCTGGCAGAGAATTATCTTTATTGCCCGGTTTGTTATCCTCATTACGATTGAACGATTTCATTTTTTTTCTGTCGAAACATGCCGTTTATCACGCGAGCTTATTTTTAGGTGAAAACAAAACATCCTGGCCAAGCGAACCCTATTATTATGCCATCGGGCATGCTACGGCATTGACGTTATTTGAGATGAGCCAGATAGCGGCTACCTATCCTTGTGGTGAAACAACTGAAGCATTGTTGTCGTTACCGAACTTGTTATGCCGGATAAGTGGTAAAAAAGCTTTGATTTTAAGAGGAAATGCTGGAAGAACATTATTAGGCTCCACCTTAACGGCTCGTGGACTGGAGGTCACTTATTGTGAATGTTATCAAAGACATTTCATTAGTTATGACGGATATCAACAGAGCATAATTTGGCAACAGGCTGACATCAATACATTGGTAGTGACAAGTGGTGAAATGTTGCAGCAGCTCTATACTTTGATTCCTGAATACCATCGTTCTTCTTGGTTATTGCGCTGCAAGTTGATAGTGGTGAGTGCCCGTTTAGCTTGTCTTGCCGCCAAACTAGGTTGGCATACCATTTGTGTTGCTGAGAATGCTGATAATGACGCGTTGATGCGCGTCTTAGAATAAATTTGATATGAGATATCTAATGATGACAGAACAGGATGCATCGCCTGCTGTATCGACTAGAAAAACAACCTCAATGCTTAACAGGCTGTTTAAACGTGCGAGTCACCGTAATTTTTCTGTTTTTTTATCTAAGGCGCTGATTGTGCCCGTTGTATTAGGTATCTCTCTACTATGTTGGCTATTTTATGGTGAATATCAACAACGGCAACAATTATGGGCGGCGAATCAAATATTGCAAGTTAGGCTAGATGAGATCACAAAACAGCAATCACAGAACAAACAAAAAATAACGATATTATTGCAACAACAAGAAGCCTCACTAAAAACCGTCAAGCAGCAACAAGATTTTTTATGGCATCAGCTAAATGGGGCACAAAAGAAGCTGTCGTTGATCTCTGCTAACGGTACTACAATATGGTCATTGGCGCAGGCTGATTTTTTAGTGAAGATGGCTTCCTATAAATTACGAAGCGATCAGGATATTGATACAGCCCTGGTATTGCTAAGGAGTGCTGATGCTACTGTCGCTCAGATGGACGGCGCTGTTGTGTCAGAAGTACGCCGTGCCATCCTAACTGATATTAACGCTCTTTCTTCCATCAATCGAATAGATTTTGACAGTATTATCCTAAAGTTAAATCAACTTTCTTATCAGGTAGATAACTTGCGTTTGCCTGATAACAACGCAGATGAGACTCCAATGGATGAAAATAGCAATGAGTTATCTGCTTCGTTGTCTGAATGGCGCCAAAATTTGCATAAAAGCTGGGATAGTTTTATGGCTAATTTCATTCTCATTCGTCGACGAAATGATGTAGCTGAGCCTCTGTTAGCGCCGAATCAAGATGTTTATTTGCGTGAAAATATTCGCTTGAGATTGTTAGTAGCAGCACAAGCGGTGCCACGTCATCAAAACGAAGTTTTTCGACAAGCATTAAATGCGATTTCTAGCTGGATTCGCCTGTATTTTGATGTTAATGATCCTAATACAGTCTCATTTCTTGAAGAATTGGAGGTTCTTAGTCAGCATTCGATACTGATGACTGTTCCTGAGCAGTTAACCAGTCAACCAGTTTTGAATAAACTTCTTTCTAAACCCTAACGAGTGGGAGAAGTCAAGGCTGCAGCGTGCAGAAACCTTTGTTCAAACGGGTACATGAGATTCTCTGTACTCCGCGTAACACAGCGTTCTCACCACGCAGTAGATTTGGAAAGCGGTCTACAGTAAGTAATGCAGAACAGGTGTGAATGACTATACCCATAAAGAGGGATAAAATTTATGTTACGCATCTTGTTAATGTTTGTCGTCATCATGGCAGGTATTGTTGTTGGTCCGATATTGATTGGACATCAGGGGTATGTTCTTATTCAAACCGATAACTATAGCGTGGAGACTAGTATTACCGGATTGTGTTTTGTCATGTTTTTTTTAATGATCGTTTTATTTGTTATTGAATGGTTAATGCGTCGTGTTTTTTTTATTAACTTATATGTGCGGGGTTGGTTTGTTGGAAATAAGCGTAGTCGGGCAAGCAAACAAACAAAAGCAGCATTGATAAAATTAACTGAAGGGGATCATAAACAGGTAGAAAAGCTTCTTACGCGCAATGCTAAACATGCTGAGCAACCTATGGTTAATTATTTGTTAGCAGCAGAGGCTGCGCAGCAACGTGGGGATACCTTTCGTACCAATCAATATTTACTACAAGCGGCTGAGGTTGCTGATGCCAATCAGCTACCGGTAGATATTACTCGGGTTCGCATTCAGTTGGCTCAAGGTGAAATTCATGCTGCTCGTCATGGTATTGATCGTTTGTTGCGCCAAGTGCCTTATCATCCTGAAGTATTGCGTTTGGCCGAACAGATCTTTGAGCGTACCAATGCCTGGAATGCCTTGCTAGCGATTGTGCCATTAATGGAAAAAGTAGAATTACATGATAAAAATACAATAGAGGCGCTGTTGCAACGAGCATATCTCGGGGTAATGAGTCAATGTATGGCGGAAAAAGGCAGTGAAGGACTAAAACAATGGTGGAAGCAACAACATTACAAAGTTCGCCGTAAAACGCCGCTACAGGTGGCCTTGGTAAGCCATTTGATTGAATGTAACGATCATGATGTCGCGCAAAAAATGTTATTGGGTGCATTGAAACGCCAATATGATGAGCGTTTGCTCTTGTTAATTCCCCGGTTAACATCAGGTCACCCTGAACCCTTAGAGAGGTTCTTGTGCGATAAAATAAAACAACGTGCTGAGACATCTTTACTAAACAGTATATTAGGCCAGTTATTCTTAACACATGGAAAATGGCAACAAGCTGGTGAAGCTTTTGAAGCGGCTTTGCAACAGCGCCCTGATGCTCAGGATTATTATTGGTTTGCTGATGCGCTAGATAGGCTGCGTCGTCCTGAAAAAGCTGCCTCAGTACGCCTTGAGGCCATGAGATTTACCTTAAAGCACGAAGGTGATGCAGCTCAATTATTGCAAAACTGAAATATCCGCAATTTGTAAGAAGAGTTTGTGTATTGTGTTGAGCAATGCTAAGCGGTTGGTGCGTAACGCATTGTTTTTATCCATGACCATGACATTTTTAAAAAAATTATCTACCGGCTTGCTCAGTGTGGACAGCATTATCAATGCATCCTGATAGCGTTTTTGCATAAGTAGAGGCTGTAGCTGAGTACGTAATGTTTCCAGGTGAGTGGCCAACGTTAATTCAGCGCTTTCTTTCAGAGCAGAGATGTCAATTTGTTGGTCTACTCTGTCGGTGGATTTGGCTAAAATATTGGTGATGCGTTTGTTGGCAACCGTTAGCGAAGTTGCTGCTTCCAGGGTTCTGAAATAACTGAGTGCTGTTACCCGGGACGCAAAATCTGTCGGGTTGGTGTGGCAGGTTGCTAGTACAGCTTGAATGGTATCAGGGCGATATCCCTGTTCTTGATACCAGGCTCGTAGGCGCCCTACCATGAATTCGGTAACCTCATCGACAACTTGAACGCCAGTTAGTTTTGTCTCGTAAAGTTCTGCTGTTTTTTTAGCTAGCAGTTGTATATCTAACGTCAAGCTTTTTTCAACGATGATCCGCAAAACCCCGAGGGCTGCTCGGCGTAACGCGAATGGATCCCCC
>LBFM01018856.1:0-10607 GCA_000988765.1 Achipteria coleoptrata | reverse complement strand
AGACTACGATGGCTGTGATCTACCTGTTTTCTTCACCTACAAACAATAGTTCGAAAAGTTGTGAGAACTCTGCTTGATACAGCTAACAAATAAATTGAATAAATTAGCAAGTTCACAATTTCATTGTTCATTATTTGAGTCAATCAGCATAAGAATCATTTATACTCAGAGTCGACAGAATTTATCACAAATTATCACAAATTATTTGTACTTAAAATTTGTGGATCAGTTCATGTGATAAGTGTCAGAACAGTTCTGTGTGTTCTCTAATTGTATATTATTTGAATAGTAAACAACGTAACAAATATATTAAAGGGAGAGATGTTTAGAACCAGTTTAGAACTTAATAGAACTGACACTTGAAATACATTTTATATATCATTCTTAAGGACTCGACTCTCGACTGAAATTGATTTTTTACACAAACATTGTTTACAAATGCAATGCTTTTCTTGTATTCAATTTCAAATCCTATTCTCATTGAATTAAATCTAAAGGGAGTCTAAAGGGTCGGACAAAAGTTAATATTACGTAAACGGAATAAAAAACAAAACCTGAGTGATTGACAGTCACTTTGACTGTAAATTTTAGTACAAACGATACTTTAATTCATTATTAAATATTGTGTGAAAATTATGTGTTAATAATAGGTTTATAAATAATTTTAATTAATAATTAAAAAACATTTAATCAAATATTTTAAAAATCATTAAATGTTTAAATATATTTCAAGTGATAAACAGTATATTAAATTGAAATCCCAGTGATATTCACTTCAGACAAAGTTTTTAATCAAAATATTTATCTCTTTTGAAAAATCGATTCATCAAAGAAAAAGACTGATTTGAGGTCATTTAAAAAGGTTTTTAAATTTTAAAAATTTCTTTTTGTTTAATTAATTAATTGATTTGAGATAAGTAGAGATAAACCTTGAAATTGATCTCATAATAGATTTTGTCTTTTAGTGATAATTGTGATCAGAAATTAGAGGAAAACAAGTTATTTATTATTGAATTGAAGTTAATTTCAAATATACTGACAAAATATATTGAATAATTCAAATTGAAAACAAGGATATTCTAATTAGATTTGAAAATTCCAAAAATAGAACTTTCTCTATTTTATTCACCATTCATAAATTACATAATTATTAGGACTTGAATGCTAAAAGATCACCTTGCTTAATTAATATAAGCTAATGGATGATTACAATTGTTTGTTTGGTATTTAAATTGATTGAAATGAGATGTGATTCTTAAATGGGTTGTATGTCTGACATTCATCAAATCAAATGTCGGTCCAATCGATAACCAATTGTTTTAATAACAAGTAATGTATTTCACGACAATTATCTCTAATTGTTTACTAAATGTTTTATTAGACGATAAAAAGTCCAAAATATAGTTGAAGTCTAAAATTCAAGTGTTTGGCTAAAAGATTTCAATTGAGATATCAATTATTATGATTTGATTATTTTGAAGACTAATCGCGTCATTACTTTAATAAACATTTAATCAAAACAATAGTTAAATACTTTATTAAATTGTTTATAAATATTGCAATTTATAAATACTCAGTCTTTGGATATATTTTCCTCTTTAATAGAGAACTTGAATAGAAATTAACGCATTTATTCATATAAACGACAATCTGTTTAGAATTACATTAAGAATTCTGTATATAAAAAAATTATAGATTATCTAAAAAAGTGATAATTTTCTGATCCAAACATTTTATTTAAAAATTTATTCCCAAGTATTATATGACAAAACATAGTTTCTTAAATATTAACATATAAATATACATGATGATTTTGAAATTTTAATTTTAATTAATATCGGATTAATTTGTTCTTGGAAAATAATAAAATTATTTAATTGATATTTATTTCAAGATTAAGACTCAAATAACTAAATGATATATTGAAGAGAAGATCAAACGATAAACTAATTAACAAAATCGATGGCAATCTTTACAAGACTTTTGAATCACAGAAATGGCAAAAGTTTATCACTTTTTCCAACAACTGTTCGAACACTATATCTATCGTCTCATAGATATAATTCAAATTCATTTGAGATCCAACCCATCAAAAAGGTTTTGGTCGCTAACAGAGGTTTGTCTCAAATTTTTATACTCCCATTACCTCACTTTGACAGGTATTCCGGTTTAAGTTAAGTATAAGTTTGGTGGATAGTGCCGGTTTCCACCGGGGTCATGATTTAACGAAATTAGCCTTTTTAATGAGAGAATGACCTTTTTATAAAATAATTATTCTATCAAATGATTAGGTAATACGCCATTAATTATATGAATTTCTTTAAATTTGATTACAAACTAAGAATAAAAATTGTTTTTTAGGTGAGATAGCGATTCGTGTGTTCAGAGCGTGCACTGAATTAGGGATTCGTTCGGTTGCGGTGTACTCAGAACAGGACAAAATGCACATGCATAGGCTTAAGGCTGATGAAGCATATCTCGTGGGCAAAGGATTACCTCCAGTTCAGGCATATCTTAACATTCCTGAAATAATACGTATCGCCAAAGAGGCTGAAGTCGATGCCATACATCCGGGATATGGATTCCTATCGGAGCGCTCAGATTTCGCCCGTTCTTGTATTGATCACAACATTAGATTTATCGGTCCGTCTCCTAACGTAATGGCCAGAATGGGTGATAAAGTCGAGGCACGAAAAGCTGCCATTGAAGCCGGAGTTAAAGTAGTGCCCGGCACTGATCGGCCCATAACTCAGGTCAAGGATGCAAAACAGTTTGTCGAAGAACACGGATTACCTGTAATTTTCAAAGCAGCGTATGGAGGGGGCGGAAGAGGTCTATATTTTTATCTAATTTCTAATTTTGATAACAATTGAATGATTTAATCGATTATCCATTGATTGAAGGCATGCGAGTCGTCAGGAATATGAAAGAACTCGAAGAAAACTTCGAAAGGGCCTCATCTGAAGCCTTATCTGCTTTCGGGAACGGATCCATGTTTATCGAGCGCTTTATAGAACACCCGCGACATATTGAAGTCCAAATTTTAGGGGACTCTTATGGAAATGTCGTCCATTTATATGAAAGGGACTGTACTGTTCAACGAAGACATCAGAAAATCATAGAAATCGCTCCGTCACCTAATTTAGATCCAGTTATTAGACATAAAATATTGAAAGACGCGGTCAAACTGGCAAAACACGTCGGCTATCAAAATGCAGGAACTGTTGAATTCTTATTAGACGAAGACGGGACCTACTATTTCATAGAAGTGAACGCTCGCCTTCAGGTCGAACATACAGTCACTGAAGAGATAACTGGAGTCGATTTGGTTCAAAAACAAATTAGAATATCTGAAGGAAACTCTTTGCCAAATCTCGGACTAAATCAAGAAGATATTAAAGTTCAGGGAACTGCTCTTCAATGCAGAGTTACCACTGAAGATCCGGCCAAAAGTTTTCAACCCGACACCGGAAGGATTGAGGTCTGAACTAGTTTTTAAGGCTTTGTAATCTTAAAACTGACCCCTTTTTAAATAAGTTTTTGAAAACTCATACGAAATGAAACGTTTATTTGAAATTTCATTTAATTCTTATATCTTTAGGTATTCAGAAGTGGCGAAGGATTTGGTATTCGTTTAGACGGAGCGTCTGCTTTTGCCGGCGCCATAATATCCCCTTATTATGACTCTCTTTTAGTGAAAGTGATAGCACACGCCAATAATATCGGATCCGCCTCTTCTAAGATGAGACGAGCGCTGAGAGAGTTTAGAGTGAGAGGAGTCAAAACTAATATACCATTCCTTCTAAATGTTTTAGAAAATGAGAAATTCCTGACCACTTCATATGATACTAATTTCATTGACACTCATCCGGAACTGTTTAAGTTCGAGGCCTCACAAAACAGAGCCCAAAAACTGCTATACTATTTGGCTAATCTGATGGTTAACGGGCCGTCCACTGTTTTGGCTACAAAACTAAAGCCATCAGATATTATCCCTGCAGTGCCTCAAACCTCTGACTCAGAATCCAATTTGTCTAATATCGCACCCAAAGGATGGAAACATATTTTGGATACGGAGGGACCGGAAGCTTTTGCAAGAGCTGTTCGTAACCACAAAGGATTACTATTAATGGACACAACCTATAGAGACGCTCATCAGTCACTTTTGGCCACAAGAATCAGAACATATGATTTGTTAAGAATATCCGAATACGTGAGCAATAATTTTAATAATCTGTTCAGTTTGGAGAACTGGGGCGGAGCCACCTTTGATGTGGCCATGAGGTTCTTGCATGAAGACCCGTGGGAACGATTGGTCGAAATGCGTCGACTTATTCCTAACATTCCGTTCCAAATGCTGTTGAGAGGCGCCAACGCTGTGGGCTATACTTCATATCCAGATAATGTTGTGTTCAAATTCTGTGAACTCGCAAAACAGTCGGGAATGGATGTCTTCCGTGTCTTTGATTCACTCAATTATTTGCCCAATATTTTAGTTGGAATGGAAGCCGCGGGGAAAGCGGGAGGAGTGGTGGAGGGGGCCATTTCATATACTGGCGATGTGTCGGACCCCAAACGTACAAAATATAATTTGGATTATTATATCTCACTCTCAGATAAATTAATTTCTGCCGGAACTCATATACTCTGCATTAAAGATATGGCGGGACTTCTTAAGCCAAGAGCAGCTAAAATGCTGGTCGAAGCCCTTCGCTCACGCCATCCGGATATTCCTATTCACATTCATACTCACGACACGGCCGGAGCCGGAGTCGCATCAATGCTGGTCTGTGCTGAGTCTGGCGCTGATATCGTTGACGTCGCCGTCGATTCAATGTCTGGTAAGCAAAACAATAAATTAAAATCTTTTTAAGACTAAATTATCATTGGATTCATATAAAGGAATGACATCCCAGCCCAGTATGGGAGCATTAGTTGCATCACTTTCAGGCACTCCTTTGGATACCGGTTTAAAATTACCAAATATTAGCGAATATTCTGCTTATTGGGAACAGACCAGAACATTGTACGCCCCCTTTGAATGTACCACAACTATGAAGAGTGGAAATGCAGACGTCTATCTAAATGAGATACCGGGCGGTCAGTACACAAACCTTCAATTCCAGGCCTATTCGTTGGGTTTGGAGAAACAATTCGAACAAATAAAGAAAGCTTACGCTGAGGCCAATAAACTGATGGGTGATATCATTAAAGTGACGCCTTCTTCTAAAGTGGTCGGAGATTTGGCACAATTTATGGTACAAAACAAACTCTCGGCAAAAGATGTTGAGGAGAGGGCAGAAGAGCTCAGTTTTCCGAGTTCTGTGGTTGAATTCATGCAAGGCTTCATCGGTGAACCTCACGGAGGCTTTCCTGAGCCACTCAGAAGTAAAATACTAAAAGGTTTGGCTCCCATTAGAGGCCGACCCGGACAGCACTTACCGCCATTAAATTTCATTCAATTAAAGGATGAATTAATTGAAAAACACGGCGAACCCATCACTGATACCGATGTTATGAGTTCTGCGATGTATCCCAAAGTTTGTGATGATTTCATTCAATTTAGACGAGAGTTCGGACCCGTCAGCCTATTTGACACCAGAATATTCTTAACCGGACCTAAAGTTGGAGAAGAATTTGAAGTGAGTTTCCTTTCATTTGAATATTTGTATCTAATTATAGAATAACTCTTTAATAAAAAGTGATTTATTTTGCAATTAAAGGTCACTTTAGAAAAGGGGAAAGTCCTTCATATAAGAACTCTGGCTGTTTCTGACACTCGAACTAACACTGGAGAACGAGAAGTGTTTTTCGAACTGAACGGTCAACTCAGGAGTTTTCTCGTTAAAGACAAATCTGTGACCAAAGTCTGTACTCTTATTGAAGTATTCGTTTAAATAATTTAATCGTAATATTTATTTGAAGGAAATCCAAACAAATCTCAAAGCATTGAAGGGTGTAAAGGGTTCAGTGGGCGCTCCAATGCCCGGCACTGTCATAGAAGTTAGAGTTACCGAAGGAGATAAAGTAGAAAAGGGACAGCCATTGATAGTTTTGAGCGCAATGAAGATGGAAATGATAGTACAGTCACCGGTGGCCGGAACTATCAAGAAGATTGTTGCCGTAAAAGACATGAAACTGGAAGGGGACGACCTTATTATGGACATTGAAGTCGAAGCCTAAATCTTTTACGATTTAAAAAAAATTATTGCATTTCGAGTCAATGATTGACTTCGCTTTGAAATTAATGCTCGAATTCGGATCAGATCTGAAACGGTTTTAAAAAGAATCAAAAAATGTCTTTCATTTAATAAAATTAAAGAATTATTTGTTTAATGAGTTGAGAGACAAATGTTATAATCAATGAATTTGAATGTAAATTAGATTTGTTTTCACTGAATATTATAATTATTAATATAATATTAGAGTATATATAATATTATTTTATTTGTTTATCAATTGTTTAACTGATTTTTAGATACAATTATAAGAATAAATTATTGTTTTAATAATAGCAGGGATTAAAAGTAACCCAATGAGGACTGGGCTTATCCTTCGCTGATTGATGTGATGTAAACAATGATTTATAGGTTTCGCTGACATTCGGATCGTTTGCCACCGAATACTCTTTCGATAACTTATCCGTTGATTTTGATATTTTCGAAGCACTTGTTTTAATGTCTGGTGTTGTGCTCGAAGTAGAGGTAGACTCGAATGGAGTGCTTTTGAATTGTTGCCAATCTTTTGCCTCTATTTCAGAGACTTTTCGTTTCTTACTTTTCTTTGATTCCTTGAGTTTAGCTCTTCTTTCAGTCATTTTTTTGTGTAAATCTTTGACTTCTTCTTCAGTTCCATTCAAAACAATGATATCATCGCTCGAAAACTCTTTATTACATTTGTGACAATTATCTGATTTCACTTCTTTGAGCGCTCGCTCTGACAAAACACAACCACAGCTCCGGATATAACAAAATTTATAGTTTCCTTAAAATAAAATATTAAATAAAATATTTATAAAATAAAATAAATAACTGAACGAACCGTTCATTTCTATTCCAACGATAGGACAGACAAACTTTGAGTCCTGAGTGTCCACATATTGACCATTAATTTCTGGCTTTTTGTCTGAATAATCAGATTTAACGGTAAGATTAAGTGGTGTCACATCTTTCAGAGAACGGATGTGTTGGACAAGAGATGCATTGGGTGTCGAAGACTTATCTAAAAGGTATTCAATGAGAGCCACTTTGTTGTAGAGTCGCCCCAATTCACAGCTCACTATCGGTTCCATCAATTTGTTGCAACTGATGGCACAGAATTGCCATTTGGCCGCCAGTTCTATAGACTTATCTGTCTGTTCCTTCTTCTGTTTAGTCCGAACCAATTCATCTCTTTTAGGTATAGTCCCGCCGTCACAACCCATCCCTTAATTTAATTCAATTAAAACATTAGTCTTAAAAACGAATCAAATTTTAGTTAAAATAACATTTAAAGACAAAAATATCGAAACATACTCTTAGTATTCAATTTATATACAATTAATTGTAATCAAAATCTATCTGAAAATTAATTATCTTTTATTCAAAATTAAAATACTTATAAATAAAATGAACGCTTATTACGGAATAATACAAAATTGTCTCACAATTTGTGACTCAAAAATTGGTTTTATATAAAAAATCCAAAAACAACGACTAAAAATTTAATCCCTGTATTTTCAACAAGTTAATAGAAAAACAATTACAGTAAAAACTCTATAATTGGAACGTTGTATATGTCGAATATAATGTGTAAGTCGAATTTTTAAATCCCAATTACATTTCCCATACAATAAATGTATTTTTCATTCTATTAATATCTCTCTATATCTCGAACACCTCCTTATGTCAAGCGGTAGGTCTAAACCAGTCTTATGTTTGAGAAATAGAGGTCTTACTGTACTCAAAATTAGATGTTCATTATTAATGTATGGATTATTAAATTTTATAATAATATAGTTTAATTTATTAGTATTTTAATCTTGTCAATTATTTGATCTTATTGGATCTAAATTAAGCATGTTGAAAATATGTCGAAATATGTAATAAAATCTGATGCAAACGAATTGTAGATTTAATTTGGAAAAGACCCCAAAATTATGAGGCAATACAAGAGCCACACCTCTGATGGGTTGTCTCGAGTTAGTCACGTGTCTCGCATTCATCCTTAAGTTTAAAACGCCGACAATTTTTTTGTTGTTTTTAAACATATTTCCAAATATTTTTTATTAGAAAATATAAATATTTGAAGATTTTCTCATTTTTCACAATTAAATGAATGCTTTTTATTAAATGAGAAATATTACAGTCATTTGGTTCACATTTTATTATTAGTATTGTATTTGGAACAATATGATCTAGGCCTTTAAATCTTTGAAAGGCATAGGTGTTGGATTAAACTTGATGAAAATATCTGTGAGACGTTTTGATAGATTAGAAATAAACAGATATTTTATTAATAACTACTAAATCCGGTATTTGACTCTCAATTAGTTATTTTAAACACTTGTTTTGGATTTTGTTTAAAATATGAGTCGATTGCAGACAATGACTGCAAATTAAATCAATATTTACTACAAACAAAAACTTATGTTTTTGTCATTATATTTGTCAAAAAAACATTAAAATCTTTTTACTTATGAATGGTTTGAGATAAATGTTTTGATGGTTTTCAATATTATTATAATTTTGTTTAGAATTATTGCTTAAATATATATCAAAGAATTGTTAGTGAATTTGAAAATCATTTGAAATAAGAATATTATATGATTTAATCAGAAATCCAAATATAATTTTGTTGTTTATATACACTTAGGATTAGTTTGTATAGAAATCTCTCGATTTTTGTTCACTTTATCCAACATTTTGTGAATATATGCAGAATATGTTTGATTCCATTGAAGTCACCTTCAATTTGATTATTATTCAGTTTTATTTGTGTTCGTATTTATAAAAGTCAAACATTTAAAGGAAAGTTTCCTTTAATTTTTTTTCCAAAACTTGTAGTGAATAATCAATTGATGAAAAAATAACTTAAATTTGAAACCAAAGCCCGACATAAAATAAATCGATTGAACGGATGTCTAACCATAGGTTTATACAAATAAATAGCAGACAACAACCCAATAATAAAACCCTTAACTCTGAATTTTGAGCCCAGAAAATATTGTGGTAATGTAAAAATGAAAAATTATAACTTGATCATTGATTGTTATTCACATATACTTATATCGAGTTATGATAACTTAATTTTCAACTTAACACCGATTTACAAATCAATTGCTTATCAGTGAATAAAACTATGATTTGGAGAGAAAGGGATTTGAAAAATGTTTTTAAGTGACAATGAAGTTGTGTTAAGTTGATTGCAATTAAGACAATGAATTGACAATTAATTAAATTAACGTAATTATTGATTCAAAGCCAATATTATATACTCCTATTTTTGCACAAAATATTACATTCATATGAATAGTTCAATAGTAAAGTGAAAAAATGAATGCATTTCAGTATCGGAATAATACAAAAACTCAAAGCAAATGCAAAATTTGGGATACATTTCAGACCCAATACTTTTACCCCAATATTTGTTGTCTGGCAGTGAATGTGCTCTGATTTTAGGGTTTTATCTTCAGTTAAAATAATTTTTATAGCGATTGAGAGAAAAATAGTATAGAATTGTTGAGTGAAATTGCATTTAGTTTAGTGAATCGACCGGTGCTTTGGAGTGGAGTTGGAGTATAGCTCTTACAGATTTAGTTTCATTTCTCGGTTCATAACGTTTGCAACGCTTTTCCTATAAATCAATTCTCATTTTTGTCTCATTTGGTTTCAGTTAAGACAAAACTACACTTTTTTGTCTCAATTCATAATTCATTTGTTTTTCAAATAGTTTTTTATGTTTATCTTAAAGAAAATCTTATCATTCATTTAAAGACGATTTAATCGTTTAATTTAATAGATTTAAAAGTTTTAATATAATAATCGACCGAAACATCCATTTTAGTAGTTTTGTTATACATTTAATAATTATTACGTTTCAATAGACGTATAACTTATTAAAACCGATTAAAGCCATCGACAGATCTGTCGACAACTCATTATTTGATTCAATTTGACACTAATTTTAGATTTTAATCCAAATCTTAAGCATTAAATTTAGTTAAATATTGATTGGATTCGTAAGTGATTTGTAAAAAGAGAGACAAAAATTATATTTTTAATGTGTTTTTCCTTATATTAATAAAAACTTATCTCAACTATATTTTCAAAGACAAACGGAAAGAGTGGTCCGAACTGTGTCTCAGATTTGAATTAAAATTAGTTAAATTGTAATATAATTATATTTAATAGTAATAGTAATCATTAAATAATAGTGTTTTAGTTGTTTTGTGCAAAAAATCCATAGACTGTTAGTTAACACCCATTATGTTAATGACATATGACGTCAGGCGATCGTCTTATTGTGGCGAAACATACGCCACTCTATCGGATAACATGGCGGCCAATGTGTCAGCCCATACAGCCATCACTGGAGTCAACGGATGTCACGACGATTTGGACCAACGC
>LBFM01018724.1:16046-31500 GCA_000988765.1 Achipteria coleoptrata | reverse complement strand
GTTTCTGTGGAGACCGCTATCACTGAGAAGACTAAACCGAAGAAGAAGAGATAATTTGAGAAGAGATGCCTTGAAGGCCTTTGAAGAAGAGATGAGGAGGTAGTTATCAAATGTCTTGTTATTTATATAATAAATTGATCATGTTTATTTTTAATTTAAATTTCAAGAATATTTGAGACTATGGCCGATGAGATAGTGGACCACATTCTGAATGACAAGAGAATGACAATCGAAGAAGAATTCTTGGAATTGTCGGAACAAATCTGGAAACAAATAGAAGAAGAAGACAACTATTAAACGCTTCGGATTTAATTCTAAGATAATTATTCAACGATTAAACCAATATTTGTATTCAAATTCAATACTTTCACTCAAAAGTCAATGTTTTCATCTTTCATTTCATCACTTCTTAGCTTTTTATTGGTTTTGATTTTCATATAATTATTCAAATATTGATAACTATTTTAATTTTAATCTAATAATTAAAATGTTTTTAATCTCAGAATTGTTTTTTTGAGACAAATGTTATTTCAATACATTTTAAATATTATTTTGAGTCTAATGTTAACTAAATTTTTTATAATTTTTTGTTAATTAAAAAATAATTTTTTAAGTATTCAACAAATTAAACATTTGAATGAAAAACTTTAATCAAAACTAATTTATTCACTTTTTATAACTTAAACACAACTTTTAAAACATTAATTTTTTGAATTTAACTTTAAATTTATAATTAATTATTTTAACAAATTTTAAATAGTTTTGAAAAATCACAGACTATTTAATAGATTTATGTAATGAATTCTGAGTCTAATTTATATCTATTTAAATAGGAATCGGAATGAGTTCTTTGCAGACCATTCCTATTCTCATTAATATATCTATCGATTTGATAATCAATTGATTTATTTTTTTTATTTCTAAAATTTTTATTTAATTCAAACCAAAGGGTATAACCAGAGATCAGTTCATTTTGTTTGTGTGCGCTCAGAATATATACTTTTTTCATTTCTGTCTCTTTAATGTCTTTCCATCGACTCTTTATCTCATCAGTCGATACATTAATTGTTGTTTTAGAAGGAATTTTAGTCTTCAATCGTTTAAATTTCTTCCTATTCTTAGCCCTTTCTGACGGCTCGATATCCTTAACTGGTTTTAGGCATTCCTTTTTGAAATTCTGTCTCTCTTTGGCTTTTCTTTTATCAACAGATGAATTGTTTATCGATTTATTTGATTTGGAACTCGTTTTTCTCGAAACACTTGAATTTTGAGATTTTGGTCCAACTTTTGCCGACTTTAGTGAACCGGCGGTCGATTTTGCTGTTGAAATCTGATTCGTTATTTGACTCTCATTTGACTCTAAAGTTGTTTGACTTAAAGTTAAGGATTTATTTTCTTTTTGTTTATCTAAATTTGATTCCATGTCTAAGGATTTGTTAATTTGTTGATTAAGTGCTTCAGTTATTATAGTGTTTGAGTGAAAATCTGAAATGCGATCAATTTTTTCTATTAGCCACTCATTTTGCAAATCAATTGACCCGTCTCTTTGCTCGCAAATTTGATTACAATTTATGTTTTGTTCGTCTGTAGTGTCTATAGTTTTCGTTGAATTATTTTGATTTTCAATTATTTGAGATTTTTGTTCAGACAATTCGTTGATCTCTTTATTGCTATCAATTATGATATGAGAAACTCCTTCAGTAATTCTAATACTTTCTGATATAACGTCACTGTTTTGATAATGAGTGCTATTTTTGCTCAAATCCGTCACATTCTGATCACAAATACTTTGGTCTAAAGTTTTTTGTTCAGAATTTGTATCATTGATTTGGGACTCATTATCAAAGTTATCAAAATTATCAATAATATGGTATTCATTACCCAAATCTTTTTGATCATTGCTTTCAATTCTTTGGTTTTGATTGGATTCAGAGAATGTTTTTCTTTCGACTATTTCTATGACTTCCTCTTCATTTGACAAAATTTGCTTATTTTGAGAAACATTTTCATTGATATCAGATATGCAATGATTATCTATTTTGTGAATCTCATGGGTTTTACTGATAATCATGTGATTAGTGTCGAGGCTTTCACTGTTTTGCATAATTTCAGGGCTACTCTGCGTTAAGTTCTCATTTGAATTCCTAATCAATAGAATATTTTCATGACTGACGGACTATAAACCAAATATAAATAATTAAAATTTATTTTTTATGACAATAACTATGGCAATACCCGAGTCAATAGTGCGACCTTTCCCTCATTTGATGTCGAAAGTCTACGTAATTGGTCTGAAAATTAAAACATATGACAAAAATGATTATTTAATTTTAGGAAAACTATAAACAAAAGGGAATTAAATGAAAGAATCAATTATCAGAATATCGGAATAAATTAAAGTAAATCCTTATTTAATTGACGGATCAATTGTAAAATAAGACTAACATTTGGTCAAACATACCGTACAAATAGAACTCATAATTTTTATAAGTAAATGATCCATTAAAATCACTCATTCCCGGAGCCTTAACATCACGTCTGAATTTATCGACGAGTCTTTTAACCATTAATATCTCATTAGATCTGCCGCTTCTGATCTGAAATCGCTTTAATTCATGCAATTCTTCGAATAGTTTGCGCTCCAATTGGTATCTCAAATGAGTAATAATTTTTTGTATTTTTCAATAATTAGTTAATTAATGGATTAAATGATTGAAATATTGATTTAATTAATGTTTAAACTAATATTTTACTCACTTTCGCAAACTTTTTTCAACTGTTTGTGTGATTATATTGGGATCAATAGATTTATATCCATCAGAACTGGGTCTCACTCTAACTATTCTGACCCTATCTCTACTGTACTTATTTTCTATGGCACATCGATTGTCACGTCTGGAGTCCACTCTGGAACCGATGTGTGCGACTTCCACTTTTCCCAAATGGGCGGGCATTGTCTTAAAATGATATTTATGACTACATCTGGACTCAGGTTTATGATTAGAATTGCAATATTCTGTACAAACATCCAATTGTTCCCTAACGGGTGAACTACTATTTCTCTGAATGTGCTCTAAAGGTGAAAGTATGTTATCCTTAGCACAGGTCTTGTCGATATCAGAATACATTCGGGAATCACTTATTTCCATATCTGCCATAACTAAAGACGAATCAAAAATTGATTCTTCACTCGAAAAGTTCGGCAAATTTTTGTTGTCGTTATCATTGAATTCATTGATTTCCTGATTTGAAATCGAAGTCTTCAAATGATTTGATTTCACTTCACTTTTATTATCTGAAGATTTATTTAAAGACATATCACTGGTAGACAAAAATGAGTTATTTTCTAATGAATTCACTACTTTTTTATCACTTTTAGAGTTTACTTTCGAAACATTTGAACTTTTCTTTTCAATCGGTTTATTCTCATTATTATTCATAACTGTCTTTCCCCTGGAAATGGACAGTCTTTTATCACTTTTTGGAAGTTTATCAGTAGTTTTCTTTGTTTGATCCGAAGTCACTTTCTTTTCTATCCTTTTATCAGTAATTTTCAAACTTTTGTTAGATTTTACAGATTTGTCGGAATCGTCTTTACATTTATCTTTTACTTTCATATCCTTTGGTTTTTCAATATTTTTACTTTTATTTAAACTCTCTTTTGGAGTACTGTTTACGTTCTTATGTTTATTAGAACCCACTCTTTGTATTTCCAAATTATCTTTTACTTTATCCGATTGTCCACTCTTTTGGTCTGCACTCAATTTTACAATATTATTATTATTGATATCTTCGATAGATTTTTGTTCAGTTTGTGAGTCAATAACAGTGTTTTCAGAATCACTTTCCCACTGATCAAAGTATTCATCGTATTCTCCCTTTCCTTCCGTCGAATCTTTTTTAGAATTCTTTTCTGAATTAATTATATATTCATTCAATTCATTGGATTTTTGATTCTTAAGTTGATCTTCATTTTGAACCCTTTCATCCTCTTTAGTGTCGGTTTTCTCTTTACCAGAACTCAGAGTACTTTTAACTGAATCGTTATCTGATTTAATATAAGTAATTGAATCGATATCTCGATTATCGTCAGAGTCTTTGGTCTTTTCGCTCACAGTTTTACTTTTGTTCTGAGAATCAGAACTTAAATCTCTTTCACTTTTTTGTTTACTTTTGTCTATTTTAACCACTTTTTCATTGAATTTATTTAATTTATCAGAAAATTCTTTTCTTGCCTTTCCTTTAGTGATATCTTTTTTCTTTTTTTCAATATTTTCGGTCAAATCTTTTGATTTTTCTTCAAATTCTTTTCGGGCTTTGATTTTAGTTGAATTCACGGATGACTTCTCAACATTTTTGTCCCCTTTGTTCTTGTTTAAGCTCTCATTTGTCTTATTACTGACACTCTTTTGTTTAACATCTGTTTTCTTATCAATAGATTTAGTTTTATTGATATCAATAACTGAAGATCTTCGCCGAGAAATACTTCTTTGTGGTCTGTCATCTGATTTAGATTTTGCAGAATTTTGACTTTTATCGCTTTTTTCACAATTTTCAACAGATTTTGCAGATTTTGTAGACATTTCTACTTTTTTATTGCCAGAATTTTCAGTATTTCTATCATTCAATAACTCAGTCCCTGTGTTTTGGCTATTATTTATTGCAAGACTATATTCATTTCCCGATTCTTTTTCATTATTTAAAATTTCTTCGTTTTGTTTAATATTTGATTCAATCGTTTCTTCATTTTGTTTAGTATTTGATTCACTCATTTCTTCATTTATTAATTTTGGAATTATTTCTTCATTTGTTTCAAAATATTCTCTGGAAATCACTTTTTCGGAATCACTTTCGACTCTCGGATTAATTTCTTCGAACTTTTGATCCATACTTACAGTCATTTTAGTATTTAATAGTTTTTCGTCGTATTCTTCGCTCGAATTTATTTTTTCATTCGAGGAATCATTTAATTTAAAACTCGAGTCATCTTTTGTTTCCATCACTACTTTCACACTGTCATCACCGGTGACCACAGATGAAGACGAAGACATGGATTCCGTTTGAACTCTTAATCCTTTTAAATCTTCATTTTCTTGTGCTGTTTTTCTTCGTTTTTTTAATTTCTTTAGGGGTGGCACTCGTTTTGAGTGACAAATCGGGGTATTTGTGACGTAAACGTTAGTAATTATGGCCTGTTTTAGATTCGATCCCTTACTGTTGAGCGGAGTCTCAAATTCTCTGATATTTTTGTAATGATTTGTGTTATCCAACAAAGAAGACGTCGTCGAAGAACTAGTTTCCTGTATGTGCTGTTCTTCAGTGCTATTTTTGACAAGAGTTGGCAGTTTAGGCAATTGTGTCATTGGATTGTCCATTGGATTCAAATGGCTCTGAGAAAGGAGTGCAGAATCAGTGCTCTGCGATCGGGTCTTCCACTCATCATAACTATCGATAGGACTACTATTTTCAAAGGCATTGAAGTCATTGGGTCTACCGGTTGGACATCTCTGTGCCGTCGATTTATTAAGACTGTTACTGATTCTAGAGGCTGGCAGTGCTCCGTGAAGCAGTAGATATTTGGCTACACCTCTATATCCCTTCTGTAGCGCTGCGTCTAAAGGAGTAATGAAATGTCCCTTCATTTTCATCACAGTATTGACATCAGCGCCGGTATCGATCAGTATTTTACACATTTCGATGTTATTATTAATGGCCGCTATGTGTAGAACAGACCGACCAAAGGAATTGGTGGTATTCACTGCCGAAGGAATTTGATCCAAAAGCCATTTCACTAATTCTATAAATAAAGATTTCGGTAAATAAAGTTATATTTATTTCTATAAAAATTAATTCAAAATTTTATTTTTATTTCAGTTTTAATGAAATAATTTATTTCACTAATTATAAGAATTACATACCTTTTCGTCCAGATTTGACCGCTTCGTGAAGAGGTAGGTCTCCCCTTGTATTTCTTAACCATAGATTAGCTCCGAGTTGTCCCAAAATTTTGATTGTTTCGAACTGACCTCTGGCCGCCCCTTAATATCAAATAAATTATTTATTAAAGAAATTATATTTAGTAAATAAATTATAATACTGACCGCAATGAGCGGCTGTTCTTCCTTTAAAGTCTTGTACGTTGACATCAGCACCCGATTCAATCAGAAGTCGAGTGCAGTCTGCATGACCCAAAGTTACCGCATAGAAAAGAGGTGGACAGCCATTAGCGTCCATTTGGTTTATGTCTGCGGCGCACAAAGTAAGCAAAGTATCGACACAATCGATATGTCCTCTACTGGAAGCGCAATGAAGTGCTAAATAATTGAATTAAGATTAAGACTTTAAATGATAGGACAGCTCATAACTGACCGGTCAGACCGTCTTTATCTTTAGCGGAAACGTTGGCGCCGGCATTGATCAGAACTAAGAGCGCTTCAGAACTACCTGAAGAAGAATTTATTTTACTGACACCTATTTCTGTGCCAATGAATAATAATAGTATAGTGTCTTATAGTGAGGGACAGTTATGTGAAGTGAAAGTATAACTTAGAATATAACTGACCGGCACTGGCAGCCCATAACAGTGGAGTTCTACCGTCACTATCAACACAATCGACGTCAACGTCTGGACATTGGAGTAGTCTATTAAGAACTGATAGCCCAATGCGAGAGTCGTTTCCTATGCATATTCCGCTGTAAGGACTGCACATCTGCGCGGAATAGTGCAGAGGATATGCCCCGTGAATGTCAGCTCTGGAAGAATGTGCGCCACTCTATAATTAGAAACACTTTTATTAATTTTTTGTATTCAATCGATTTTGAAATACATTACATTCAATAATAAGTCGAGACATTGGAGTTGTCCGCAAACAGTGGCCCAATGTATGGATGTGTGCTTCTCATAATCGCAATCATTTATATAATTGCCATCACTTTTATCTATCAAATATCGTGTCATAACTGGATTACCACTTATAACACTCAAATGAAGTGCTGTATATCCTTCGTTGTCCTGAGCCGACAACAAATTGGGACACTTTTCTAATATAAAGTCAGCACATAAGGCACTCGAATGTTCTGAACAGTAATGGAGAGCAGTTCTGCCGCTCTGGTCCTTCAAGTTTAATAGATTAGACCATTTGTGCAAAACTTCTTTAATTTCTTCAAAAGACTCTCTTTTAATGAGACTAATGAGTGACGAAAACTTATTCTCATTTTGTATGGATTTCTCCTTATTTTCCATTTGATAGCAATTAAATGATTTAAAATTGTTTTTTTAAATTACAAAACTATGCGTTTAATCCTTTTCTTCATTTTAATTAAGAAAAATTATAACAAATTATATTAACGAGTAATAAATGAATCGATGAATTCCAAGAATATTCTGTAATAAATCCAAATAATTATTTGAAAATTATTCAAATGTATAGAAACGCGGAAATGTATTTATGCATAAATAGAGGCAAATAATGAATGTTTATTCAAACCAAATTATTTTGATGCATGCAAATCTTATTAACTGATTAGCAATCATTAGGAAAATTAGTGTCAAATTATATATAATTTAGAAAACCCTATAATAAATAGTTTGACATAAATGCTAATTAGAAGCGACTAAAAGTCTAAACATATATAACATTAATATCTTTTGCCCAAAAATACTATATTTTTGGTCATAATTTTTATTGGATTTCAAGAATATTCTATATTTCAGTTCACGTAAAGAATGTGAAACAAAACTCAAATCACGTCTCATCTAAAAATTGAGGTCAGAATAAAAACAATTAAATGAATGATAGAATTCGACAAAAAACAACAAAATCCAAATCTCTCCCTAATATTGATTCTGTTTACTAATGTATGAAACATTCAAAGAATTTCAATCAAATTTTGTAAACATTTAAAATAATTAAGTTTTTAGAGAAAAATGACTCTATTTATAAATTGATGACAAATACTACAAAGAAAGACCCGGAAGTAAATATCACTTAAAGAATATCAATAATATTGAATTTATAAAACACAAAAAGAGTGTATTTATTTTATTTTCAATCGATTGATATATTCAATGAAACAATGTTTGATTCTTCTTAAGTTAAAGACCAAGATTATGAATTATGTGAGCAAAATAATACTAAGGTTATTTAACTTTTAATTATTATCTATAATAAAAACAATAAAATTTTAACAGTTTTATTAACTGACAATAATTAACAGTAAATATTAACTACTGTTTTGTTCTAAACATTAAAAGCAAATTTTTTTTAATATCAAATGACTTATTGATCGAAAAATATCTATTATAACAATAAAAATAACTTTAATTCTCTTATAACGATTGAAACAACATATAAACAGAGTTTTTATTTCATTAAATCAGATGTTTTATCCAAAAGCAAATAGAGATTTAACTGAAATTATTAGTTAAAAACATTAAAGGGATAATTATTATCGAGAATTGTCAATAAATCCCAAATTAATTGTACTAAATATAATTGTTATCTAGATTATCTATATTTATGTACAAATGCCTGACCCAACTTTACTCTAGAATTACAAATCGTTTATTCCCTAATATAATCTTAAACTAGCTAAAATTAATCAACAGAATAAAGAATTCAATTTT
Source organism: Achipteria coleoptrata (assembly GCA_000988765.1). Taxonomy (NCBI): domain Eukaryota; kingdom Metazoa; phylum Arthropoda; class Arachnida; order Sarcoptiformes; family Achipteriidae; genus Achipteria; species Achipteria coleoptrata. The sequence goes on along the minus strand of LBFM01018724.1, from coordinate 22,874 downwards.
GTTAAATGGAAAGGTTATGTCGTTTTATTATTTATTTACAAAAACAGATTACTTTTGATAGTTCAGATAATGTCAAAGGTCAAATTATTGTTTAAATATAATTGACTAAATTCTATTGAATTATACATAACTACAAATTATATTCTCATTCACTCAAAGTCTTAACAAATTGAAAATAAGTATGAAATTTATTGAACACTCTTTTAAAGTTTTCCTCTAATTTATGCTTCAATTTATAAATTATGACAAAATATTTATTAAAATAAAATGATTATTGAATTTAATAAATTGATTAATACTAAAGATTCATATTAACTAAGAATAAATTGGTAAATATTCTTTAATATTCTTCAATATTCCCTTTTTTGAAAGAGTAATGGGTAATCATTATTCATTTGATACGAATATAATATGAATATAATCGAGCAATTCTTCGATTCATCAAAATATTTTTCAGATATAATAAATAAATGGATAAAATAATACATGTTTTGGAAGTGTTGTCATAGAAATATTCTGTAGTTATTATTGAAGAGTTTGAAAATCAAATAATTTTGTTTATAAATTAAAAGAGTGTAAAGGAATCCAAAGCACATCCAAAAGTATTCATAACATTTTAATTGATTAAAACCAATAAATATTAGAAAAATCAATTAAACACTTACTTCGAGGGGTTGTCATCCAAATTTGAAAGCGAGTCATTGGGTTATTAAGTTATGTGTCCTTTAATTGGAATAAATGTCTCCAATTTTGTGTTATTTAAAAATTGTTGAATTAGTTTAAAAAAATAGTTTAATTGATATGATGTGACATAATTTAATGGTTAGACTCCACCCAAACAATCGCTTAAATATCGATAATATTTTAAAACAAATTCAAACGAAATTCACTACAAATAAGTCAAAAAAAAAGTTGAAAAAACTCAGAATTCAAATGAATAGTATGTTTGAGCCAACAGTTTAGTAGTCATAGTTTATATCGAATTATATTATTCGTGTTATTCTGTCCCAAATGTTGAGCATAGGTTTGACGCTTGCGTTGCATTTCTACAATACATTAAATTTTATCGATTTTACCTAATTTTCAAAGAATTCAATTTTTATGTCAAATCAAATGAATGTTTATTTTGTTTTTATTACACTTTTAGTCAAATTCTTTAAGTATTCGATGGATTGATCAGCACTTGATTTTTGGCCGACTCTCCAATTATTCTTTTGGAGTTAGTAAAGGCCACATACGATTGTGTTTATCTATTACCTTGGTCATTGGCTATTATCTTGGCCTTTAGGTGTTGAAAGACTCCAACATACGAATAGGTTGTTCCCAAATCAATTGCAGCCACTTTTGTCATACTTTATGATATCATAAAAGTTTTAATTTTAAAACATTTAATTTAAAAGATTTCAAAAATTGTGCCAAAAGTATAAAAAATATGACAAAAATAACGCAAAATATAAACAAAAGTAAACATAAGTTATGTTAACATAACGTAAAAACACACCAAATATTTGTCAACAGATTTTGATTTTGTCTATAAATTTGATCCAATTTTTAACAAATTTTTGAGTCATTTATAGATTTTATTGATTTTAAATTTGTGTGAAGAATATCTCAAAATTGATCCCAAAATAAAGACAAAAAGAATGGGTAGTTCTCGAAAACATAAGAAACATAAAGACAAAGACAAGAAGAATGACTCGGAGTCGAGTTTCTCCGAACAAAAACCTCTTCGTCTGGTCCTCAAAGTTCCCACCGTTTACTCGACTCAATCGAGTCCTAATCCGGTGAACACATCAGAGCCGATGGCACCGACTCTGGAACCACAGGCAGACACCGAAGAGAACGAATCGCCGCCAAAACTGATGGCATTCAGCGGTCTTTCGCCACAAACGAGTCAATCGTCGTCTAAGAAACTAAAAAAGAAAAAATCAAAGAAAAAACACCGAAAACACTCTCACCATTCGGGACACCATTCGAGACATCGCCACCGATCACACCATCGCAGACATCACGGCTCCTGTTCTCATCACTCACGACAATCTCAAGATTCAATTAATGCTCCCCTTTCGGGACCCTTTCCGGTGACCACTAAATCGCCACAAAAGAGTTCCAGTTCTTCAAAGAGTTCGTCCAAAAGCCAATTCCAGCAGTTTTTGTCTCATTTACTCAAACAATTGCAGAGGAAAGACATCCAACAGTTCTTCGCGTGGCCCGTAAGCGATATGATAGCTCCGGGATATTCTTCTATTATCGCACATCCCATGGATTTGAGTACAATGAAGAAGAAGATCGACCAAAACGAATACGAGACAATTCCAGAGCTTAAATCAGACGTGAAGTTGATTTGTGACAATTGCCAGAAGTATAACAGACCCGAAACCGTTTACTATAAGGCGGCCACAAAACTATGGCATTACACCAGAAATAAACTCTTAAATAAGGACTCAATCATTGAATTGGTCCGAACTTATCCGGGACTCAGTAGTTATGAATTAGGTTTTCATTTCGAGGAACCGAATACTTCTCTGTCCTCTGGAGTAGACCTCAATATGAGTTGTGAAGCAACTGCTTCGGTGCCAAACAATATCGGAGAGACTCTACCCCTTCCCGAAGAAGGACAAGAACTTCAAGAGGCAGAACCTATGGATGAGGACGGCATGACTCCGGAACAGATTCTGGAAGAGGCCAAAAAGGCAGCGCAAATGGCAGCGGACAGACTCACTCTGGAGAGACCCAATGGCGCCAACTTCTCATTTTTGCGACAACGCGAAGACGGAAGCACTACCCTCTCAATCATTGGTAATCACAGTTATGAGCAAAATATCAATTTAGAGGCATTGGTCGGCAAATTAGTTGAGGGAACGGCTGCTTTGGCGCCGTTCAAAGAAGTGGAATCCAATCGCATTAAACCCATTGAATCTATAAATGAGAGCCCCTTTTGTTCGTATTTACCATCTTTTGACTCATCCAAAGCTAATCTGAACGAAGAGGACAGCGCTTTACTTCTGTCCACTTATGGTGACGACGAATTGGGTCAACAGTACGCCCAAAGTATTACACAATTCGCTTACGACACCGATTATGTCCTCAATTTAGTCGACTCTTTGCTCGATATCCTAACTCATGGACAGCACCAGAAAATTGCAGTTAAATTAAGAGACAAACAAAAGACTTCGGAAATTCAAACTCTTAAACAGAATTCGGGAAATGAGTCGACAAATGCTGACGGAATTCAATCACAGCTCAACGAAACCGGTTCTTTAATTGGACAGTTAGAGTCACTACAATACCAACGCCTCTCCTCTTCGACTCTACCAATAAAGCCGTCCACAGAAGAGCAAAAATTGGCGAATCAGTTGACCACCAAATTATCAGATATTATTGGCAGTCATTCGGTGCCCAAAGATATTTCAGACGTTAACTCAATTCGTAAAGCGATGGGAATTAAAATTAAAACCGAAAAATAATTTTTTTATAGTATTTTATTTAAACATTTAAATCATTTCATTAATTTTTTGAACTCAATATTTAATCATAAAACTAAAGAGTGTTTAAAACATTCTTTTGAATTGATTTTAATTGACATTAATTTTAAATATCAATCGATTTATATTTCAAAAATGTATTTTAATCACTATTTTAATCGATTTGTAAATAAAGTATTTCTTTGGATATTTAAACTAAAAATTTATAAATTTATCACTTTTTCTGTGCTTTAATTTAATGAATATTTAATTAAAATTGATTTCAATATTTTAGTATAAATTAATGTTTATATTAACGAGTTTTGACTGTATTTTAATATTAAAAATCTATGAAAACATTTAAAAGGCTTTCGTAATGTTTATGTTGTTTCCAACATATGAGTCAACTGTAATGTCGTGTCACTGATTCAGCTGTTTATTGATTTTATTTATTTATTTTTTTAATTATTCAACACTTTATTAATTGTTTATTAATCAGACTCTGAATCAGATAATTGTTAATTGATTTTAATATGAGTTCGAGTAATGAATCGGTAAATGAATTGAACCGATGTTGGAATAGATGTGATTTTTGTGACAATAATTTAGTCTTTGAAAGCGCCGCTCAATTCGGCCGACATTTAAGAGAAGTTCACAGCACTCGTGAGGGCGGCTCTCATGTGTGTCGTTACGGACCAAACTTTATTTGTTCTTCACTTCCAGTCGAAGGGGTTTCCGATCGCGACTATGAGTCACATATCGTTAAATGTCATATATTCCCGAATCAGACCAAAGATAGACAATCGGCTAAAAAGATGTTAACTAAAATCAATTCAAATGTTTATGAAAATGGTTTACAAAATAATTCCAATAAAAAAGACACTCGACTTCGAAGTCAAACCGATTCCAAGAGAAACACATTTCCGAAACCATTTAATAATGAATTGATTGAAACAAACCATTATTTAAGTGATAATCGGATGGAACTGAAGCCGAATGTGATCAGTGATAGTATCCAGAAATGGAACGTTTATTCTTCGTCTCAAAACTTGGCCTCTGTTTTGAACGATCCGTCAAAACCTCGGAGTTATAGCGAAACAATTTTTACTAAAGACTGGGGAAATCACTTCATCGACACTCAAATTGTGGCCCAAAACCCGTTTTATCCGAAGATTACTCACAACTATTTCGATCAATACATCAGAAAAGTTCTCAAAAGAAAGCGAAGACAACGTCTGAGGAGTAGAAATGAGTCTCTGTCTCAACAAACTCAGTCACAAATAAGAAGTGCCCACCAATTGGTTCCACAAATATTTTTCAGCGAAGACTTTAGTTTAGAAAACGTCGACACTTTTAGAACTGTTTTATCTTTTTGTACGAATAAAGAAGTGCTGACCACTCATCCCAAGTCTCCCACAAAATGGAATCCAATAGCAAAAGACGCGATGAAAGAACTGCAGAGGAATTTCAGTGAATATTTAGATATCGTTGAGGAAAATCTCGCGAAACAGATATCTCTTAAGTCAAAGAACTTTTTTCAAGTGATGTCAACTATGGATACAGTGATGGAACAGTTGAAGAAAACTATTAAAGAAGTGACTCTTTTGCGTAAAAAGTTTCATCAAATGGAGAACTGCTTAATAGAACCGAGTCTTAAGAATATTAAGTTAACAAAAGCCAGAAGTAATGCAAATGAAGTGTTGGTAAAAATCAAATTAATGTCAACCGTTCATCTGACACAACCTACTATTCAAAGACTTTTAGCCACTCTTGACTTTGTCGGTGCTCTCGATCTCATATCTATTTCCCAAGATTTGGTCGCTCAGGACCTCAATGGAGTCAATAGTTTTAGGTTTGATTGGATTTTTTATTTAAATATTGACTAAATTTATGATTTATTTAAAGACATCTTAAGTTACAACTAATGGAAATCGAGAAACTCATCGATCAGATGATGACTGAAGAGTTTATCAAATATTTAACCGCCGAATGGAACCGACCCTTTGATAAAAGAGAGGACTGTGCTTTGGCTGATGAAGAAAAGCTTTTGTCAATTATTTATGGTATGATTCGATTACAACGATTTAATTTTATCGACGCCTTCAGAGATGAGGCAAAGACTGCCATCAAAGCTGTTGTCAAACAAACAGTCATTGAACTGCTTTCTACTGAAGACAACATAGAAGTCGGGGGCAGTCTCTTCGATCAGCTCAGAGTTCTTGAGTTTTCGAAATGGGTTTCCCTTTTGGACAAAGTTTTCGATAATCTCTTAAAAATTTTGAAACGAATTAATGCTGTCTTTAATGTAATGTTCAAAGGATTTAATGTCGTTTCCGAACGAAATCTAATTGAAAACAAAACCATTGAATTGGAGTCGACTGTCGGCGAGACAGCTGTCGATAAAATCCTTTTGGAGTGCGATTGCATTGAATTAATCACGAATTTGAAAGAGTCGTTGTGTGCGATCTCTGATTACGCCCACACCCGTTGCGCTCATGTGGTTGAGTCCAGAGCTAAAGATGGAGGACTCGACAGATTGACTGCTAATGAATTTGTAAGACTTAATAAATCAATTGAAGATTTTAGTGATAAATGTCAAGAGATATGCGGCCGAAGAAGTCCTAATCTAAAGTTAGTACTCCAAACTCAGGCCAATAAGTTTGCGACCAAATTCCACGACGAAAGGAAGAAACGGCTCAACTCATGTCTCGATATCGAACAGTGGAAAGCAGTGGATTCGGTGAGCCATGAATTCCAAGATCTAGTCTTCCGTTTAATCGAAAATCGTTACGAATTCGACGAAAATAAACGACAAAAAGTGAACGAAGAAAGCGATCAAAAGGTTAAGGCATTTGTTTCAGTGAATGGAAACAAATTTTTTGTTGTAAACGCTGTCATTGTTTTGATAAAAATGCTGATCGAATACTGTGAGTGCGCCCAACAAATCAAGACTTTGAGTCCAGACCTTTTGACCCGACTATTAGATTTGCTTAAGTTATTCAACACAAGAACTGCTCAATTGGTGTTAGGCGCCGGTGCTCTACAAGTGGCCGGTCTAAAGACAATAACCGCCCGAAAACTAATCATTTCTTCGCGTTGTTTACAATTAGTCATTATTTTTATACCAATTATTAGATCCCATTTTGAAAGACTTTTATCGCCTAAACAGCAGTCAATGACTAAACATTTCGATGAAATAATTGGTTTATATAACGAACATATCATTAAAATACCTGAAAAAGTGATATCAGTTGTCAGAGACATTACAGACTCTCATCTCTCTAAATGGGTGGCAAAAGCACCCGTTCCTTCGCCTCCTTTTCAAGAGATTTCTAAACATTTGATGCGATTATATGAGAACATT
>LBFM01018724.1:3069-16012 GCA_000988765.1 Achipteria coleoptrata | reverse complement strand
TCTTTCAACAAATACATAACACTGTCATAGAAGTGCTCAGAAGTCATCTTCAAAGACTTGAAATTCAAAAAGACGGCGGACCTCAACACGGGTTGGTTTTATTAATATATTTATTTGACTTTAAACTAATTATCAATATATTTGATAGTCTGGTCACTCAGGAACTCACTTTTTATACCCAAAATCTGCACAAACTAACGATTGGCAAACACTTGAATTTATCGAATGACGATCTCTGGAATCGATTATATTTTATATAATTTTATCGATTATTTGATTAAATATTTGTTAAAAATATATTTATATTATAATCAAAGTTCAGATCAATTAGTTTTATGCAAATGTTTTACTTTAAGTGCAATCTTTTTAATCGTTTTGAAAATTTATTAAATTCTATCCAATGAATTGTCTGTCCATTAAAAGGAACTCAATTTTTGTTAATATTTAAGAATCAATTAAATCAAAGATTTTATTAAAGTTTTTATAATATAAAGTTCTTTCAAATAATGCGCTTATTTTATGCAATACTATAAGAGTGACATCTCTTAAGTATAAATATAAACAACAGATTAGTGTTTACTCAAAAGATGTCAGTAAAAAGTGAATCTGTTTAGAGCTGTTAATTGAACTAAATTTATAGCTTAAAAATAATAACAAAAACTAAACTTTGAAAATCATTTTAAACAAACCGGATGTGCAACCTTAGTTAACCCTATTTTAGTACAGTTGTTGAGTAAACTTTGTAGTCATTTGTCAAATGTTTATTTTGATTTAAAATTCAATGCAATCAATTCCTGCAAGTTTGTGCAAGTTTGGTTTTTCACAATATCTTCCAATATTAGGAAATTAAACTAATTTTGAAAAAACATTTCAAAGTATTTAGAAAATGTGTGCAAACAGTTTGAATGAACACATTTAGTATTTTATTATTTTATATGTAATTTATATGTAATCAAAAAATTGTGTTATTTTATCGATTTATTTGGTAAATAAGTGGACAAAAACTGGAATAACTCGATATCATTTGAGCTAACAATTTGTCATTCGTTGGGTTCACACAACTTATTCAATATATTTCTGAAATAAAGCTCTAATTAACTCCAATAGAAATAATATCACAAAAATATTCTTTAAGGCAATACTTTGTGAATATCGGAGCAAAAAAATTCTGTGAGTTTACTCTTGCGATTCACTGATTATTTATTTGATGATAGCCTTGAAAACCAGTTTACCCTTCAGTTCTTAAGCATAATATTTACGAAATACTATTTAAAAAAATAGTGAATCAAAAAATTGTTGACATATTTTTTGACATTGAATTAACATTGAAGTTATTGAAGACATTTACACTAAATTTAATTGCACTCCTTTTTACCCTTTTGTTCTGAGCTATAATTAGTGATAAATTGCGATATTATCCAAACTGGTTATGAATTACCAGAATATTTACAACTTTACTATCAGTTAAAAAAGAAAGTTGAAGCATTTTCACAGAATAACGCACAGAATAAAGGCAGACACTCTGACTCCAAAACTAAAAAGGGCTGGACGCTCTTCAGAAAGGGTGCAGATATTATGCGGTGTCATTTCAAAGTCATTTAAAGGTCTCTTTGCTCAAAACTTTACAAATAAAATTATATCCGTTTAGAAACAACTAAACGATCGATAGTTAAGATTTATTTTAATTATATGTGAATTTCATTTGTATTTGTCTTAAGTCCGAACAAAAATATTACATTAAATTAAATTTATTTCTCCAAAAATCAACAAAAACTCAATTAAATGATTGCATTCATACAAAAAATAAATTCTTAAATAAAAATAAGCAATAATTGAGTCAAATATCAATTGAGATTCAAAAGAATTGAATTTAGCCCCGAATAGTCTAATTTCCTCTTTCCGGTTAACAGACGAAAGCCACTGAAAATCAAATATATTTCATTGAAAGTGTAAATCCGTACCGAATTTATCGGAAATTGCAAACTAAAAGATATGTTTTCCTAAGGAAGTGCTTCTATTAAAACACAAACAAAGTTAACGATTGAATGCGATTTTCCCCTAAATTTTAAGTTAACGTACTTTTAATGATCATTAAATTTATTTGATTTTATAAATCAAATGAAATTGTTTTGAAGTTCAAGTTTTTTGTGACGAATTTAATGACTTATTTTTGATATTATTATCAAATTTTTTAGACTCAATTCAAAGAACATTTTATCTGAAATCTTAAAAGTAATGATTTTTTTATTAAGAAATTTAATGGATTTAATGGGTCAGAATGGGTTCGAGTCAAACATTGACTTTAATTGAGTTTAAATACAATGCAATTGAATCGATTCGTCATTTATTTGATCGGAAAAGTAATTTACTCAGTTTTAAAACCTATTCCCCAAATGATAATCTCTGTTGACTTTATTATGCTTTGTTTTTCGACTCATTATGAATATGAATGAGCTAGGTTGCACAATGTGGCAATGAGTGGCAATGAAATTTACGTTTAAACTAGTCTTACAACATATTCTTCTTTTAAAAAAATAATTAAATATTCAGGTTTTTCGAGAAAACTTTTGAATTATACAAAAATTTATTCCAATATTTAATTTCCTAAACAATAATTTTGGGGAAATTTTGTAATTCAGTGATGCGTTCATTGAATAAAACAATACTCTCGTCGTTCGCACAAAATATCAATAAAAGTGAACAGAATATTCTCTTTTGGGTTTTAATCTGATGTGAAAATAGTTTGCGACAAAAATCAATAATTAAAGTAAAGCTCTAACTTTGAAATAATAAAACATTAATCAAACGTCAAATTTAATGATAGATAATATTCTGTTTGAATGTGAATCTTGTTTTAGTTATCCTTCAACCAAAAAGAGTTGATTTTCGTTGGAAGACAAAGGTTTTAATTGGAATCAAAACAGATCTGAAGGACATCCTAAACATGTTTCAGAAGTAATTCGTGTCTTGTAGTGAATGTTTTGAGTGAATTGCATATAAATTGACCAAAAAATGCTTAATTTTCTCAAATGTTGTTACTATAGAAACATTTCCAATAGTAATACATATATTGAACGTTTTGCAGGTAAGGCTCATCATAAGGTATAGAGACAGAGCTCACACCCAACACAATAGCCAACATACAAACTAATCGAGAGCTGACATAAACTAATAATACATTACTCTTTCATAATCTTTTGTTCATTCGGGCAATAATTTTATTATTTTTGTAACATATCGTACATTAGTTTTTCCATTCAATTGTATTATTGGTGGCGAATGTATACACCTGTTCACAGAATTTTGTCGCCAATTCGTCCCTTCAGTACTGAATTATAATAAACACCAATCTATGAACGGATTCAGTATCGGAGTTGACTTTCCTGGAAAGGCCATACATTATTTTTTCGGTGCTTTTTATTGAATTGTGATTTCGTTTTGTAATTCAAATGAAAAAATCGTTTTAAAAAACATTAAAACAATTATTAAATTTCGTTAAATTCTGTTTTCAAAACTTATAATTTTATTGTGAAGTGTTTTAATGTTTTGATACTTTAATTATTATAATAATAAAAATAGTGATTATATTATTGGATGACAGACCTTGAAGTTAGTGAAGTGTTTGAATGAATAGTTTTCAAAAGCCTTTATTTGTTTCGACACAAATTGAATATAAGAATAATATTCACTTCCTTTATGCTAATCATTATTCTAATGATTTTAAGTCTATTGTCTGTGAAATTCATGTGAATCGCGAAAAACGTATTAAAAAATTTTCAAATTTAAAATCTGGAGTAGACTTAAGTTTATTGTAATGAATGTTAGGCTCCGCTCTCTGTTATGTCTCATACATTAAGACGATTACAGAGTATATGAAAAAACTTTTATTTCAAGAATATTTTGGGTCAAATGTGTTAAAGTAAGCTTCAAATATGATTTGTTTGGAACTGTTAGCAATGGTAGTGCAGTTATGGGCCAATAACCTGAAACTTTTCTCTGTTTTATAATGTGTTGAGTGTTAACTGACCCGATACTAGCGATGCATTACAATCGGCTATAGTTTTGCTTCACTTCAGTATACCTTTCCATAAAATACAATACAATACTTTTTCACTGATCTAATGCTAACCTGAATCATATGACTTTGAAACTGAAACTCACTCGAGTAATGAATAATATAAATATTGTGCTGAGCTATCGGTGAAATTAGCGTCAAAGTAGGTCGCAGTGTCTTATTTATCAACGATATTACACACCGTTTCACTCAACTCATAGTTCTTCAACTTTAAAGTCGATTCATTTGAACACTCAATATGTTTACCACTCAAAGGATTAAACAATGAATACAGATATGGAAAGAGACGATACATATGTCGCACAGTTATATCAAGTTTTCAAATCGTGTGATCTCTACGGAACGGGACTTCTCGGTGAGGATGAGCTCTTCAATTTGTGTATGAGATTGCAATTGGATGACAACCAAACCAATTATATCATTAGTAACTTAATTGGAAACGATATCATCGCAAAAGTAAGAATTCCAAAATATCAGCTTGCTCATTCAATATTAATTCTGTTAAATAGTCATCAATCAAATATTTAACTCAATTATCAATTTTCGGAATTTTTATTCAGTTTTAACACATTTTAAAACTAAAAATATTCTCAAATCTTGTTATCGATTATATTTTGTTTGATAAATATTTTGATTTAATATTGAGGTAAAACCCGCAATAAATTTAAGATTATTTATTTCCAATACTCAAACATAATTATTGCTCATGGTAAGAATTAATTTTAAAGATATAATCAACCCATATTCAATAAGGAACAGAATGTATGTGCATTTTTTCAGTCAATTTATAATTTAATGCTTTTTTAAGTAAATGAAAATTTTTATTGAATGAATTTTTCAAAAATAAGATTTTAAGTGATTATTAAGTTTTAGTGCAAACCTTTCACTAAATGAACTCAATATCAGATAATTAGATAAGAGATTTAAATTGAAAGCGAGTCCATGTGTTCATCGATGTGTTTCACAGTTTAATTAATTCCTTAATAATTTGAAGTAATTTTTAAAATCTTATTATTTTTAATAATTTATTTGTATCTCAATATTGGGTCAATGATTAGCACTTATTTTTAGAAAATATTTTCTAATTATTTTTCGTTTCCTTAAAAATGTTAGTATTTTCTCAATTATTTAGTAATTAAATGTTTCCATAAAATCAAAATATAATTTTAAACCTCTTTTTTCAGATAAATTTTGATGACTTCAAAGAGATATTTGTATCGCTTTTAACGCAATCAGAGACTAATAGTGAGGAACAGTATTCACGAATCGATTCTAATGATGTAAAGGGTGTATCATTTAATAGCCATCAAAAAAATAATAATAGTTTTAATAAAAACAACGACACAAATATAGAACAGTATTTGAGGAGTATTTGGGAGCGTTTAGGGGTCGGAAAGAATGGATACTTAAATATCGATGAATTGTTTACTGTTTGTGAATATATAGGAATGATTGGCATTAATAGTGAAATAATTGAACAGTTGTTCGACAAATTAGACTACGATCAGGACGGAAAGGTCAGTTTTGATGAGTTTCTCGATGGCCTCTTCCAATATGACAGTGCTATTTGTGATAACAGTGCACTCAAACATTATAACAGTGGCGATAATTCAGTGCAATTACATACAGAAACACCTCATTTGGCCACTGCTTCGGACACTGACATATCTAATCTGAATTGTAGTCATTTGAATGGTTCGGACACTTCTCTTCATGAAAACAACAGTGATTTGATTAGAGAGCATAACAGCTCTTTTTACACGTCTTCGCCATACCTGATAACATTAGACCCGGATAGGAGTGGGTGAGCGACAAATGATTTAATTTATTAATTCTATTCCTATTATGAATCAAATTTTTATTGCTTTTACTTTTTGTTTACATTATATTTTCAAAAATCTACTAAACATTAAAAGTCAGGAACTGTTTTAAAATTGTTCTCTTCTTATATAAAAAATGTTTTGCGGAAAAAGAGACAAATATAAGACATAATTAAAAAGAGAATACAAATGAACTCTTAAGCAATACTTTTATATTATTTACATTTAAAGTAAAAAATGAAAATTTATTCAAAAAAGAAGAAATTATTAGATAACGAATGCATAAATGACTAGAAATGCTTTGTATTATTCGGTAGAATAGCTATTATAGCCCACACTCTCTGCTATAAGCTGTTCATATGACCAGGATTTGTTGCTCATGTCCTGAATATCAGAATCTTGTTTGTTTTATTAGACATTTTCACTCGATTAAACTTATCCAGCTCGATTAAGCCAATTGTCTGCTAATTATTTGATTAAATATAAAAAATAAGAGATTCTTCTATTGTTTGTATTAATTTCGTTCAGTTTTGTTGCAAAACAAACTTCGCGTCAATTGTCGTAATATACATGAGTTGGTTATCCTCTTCTCTGGCAATAAAATTAGTTTTGAAGACAAATAATGGTTTGCGAACATTAAGATTCAGTGATCCGAGTATTTGGTATTTCGTTTACTTTTTTCTTCTTAAATAAAGTCATTAGTGTTCGAAAGACTAACACCGGAATCAGTTTTGTTTTGTCAGTTTTATACAGTTATTATACCAAAAGATATTTTTTATATTTATTGAGCACTGGGTTTGCCTAAAGCCGTTAATCCGGTAACAGTTTGGTTAACAACAACGGGCCGCACGATTAATCCAAAGGGGGCGACCATTCGGGTGAAGAAACCAATAGTAGATAAACATAAATATTATTCCGATTAGAAAAGTGGCCAAAACTGCGACCAAAGCTGGCGTGTGATACCACTCCATGGGATCGCTCTTCACATACCATAAAAATATTAGCGACACGTTTTGTATAAACACAATCAGGTAATAGGACAGGTACTTATAGCGGGTGGGCTCGTCTTTTACATTCAAGAAACAGAACAGATAAATGGCTCCGATTATCATATTGAATAAATACTCTTGGCAAGGACGGGGGTCACCAGTCTTACTGTCGCAAAATCTTGTCTGCTGATGCATTAGCCATATAGTCATAATACCCCAGTGGCCGATCGCCACCGGACACACCCAATAACTGTATTCACTGATAAAAAGGGCGACCGCTAATACTCTGGAGCCGATTGTGCAGAATCTCCATAAGAACTGCACAATTGTGCCAATTCGGGAGACGTTCCGTTTGTCGGGTGTCGATCTCCTGAGCGCTCGATTGTATGAGGCTATAGACCAGCTTAACTCAAATAATGACGAGATTATTGACGCCATTTGGACGTAATCTACAATTTTGTTAAACAATTTTCATTTGATTAAAGAGTTTTTATTTGAAATAATGTGTTATTTCTAGTGTTAAACAAAAAATAAAATTCAATTCTAATCTATGAAAATATTAGACAATTGTGAATATTATTAAACACTATTAGTGAAAGACTTCACAAATAATTTAAAAGCAGAAGAAATATATATAAATATATTGAGTAAAAGCTGTTACAGCAGACAATCCAATCATATTTTCTCATTTGAATGTATGGCTCATTAAACTACTTCACAATTCAAAAGTCTATTCACGCAAAATAAAAAATCTTCATTTATTATTAATAGTTAGAAATTTAAGAGAGAGAGAGAGAGAGAGAGAGAGAGAGAGAGAGAGAGAGAAATGATGAACAAAAATTTGAGACTTTAAAAAAATGAACTCTTATTATAAGTTTCTTAAGACTAGTATAGAGAAAGCGTTTTGAAAAATGATATAATTTATAATAAGATTATGGCAAAAGTGAGCCTTAGTTTATGGCTAAGAGAGAAGATATGAAAAATTCTCCGAAGAGTCAAATATAACGAAAGGCATCAAAATATGTTTGGCGTGTCCTCTGAATATCAAATATGTTTAATATTATAAAAACCATTGAATAATAAAAATTGAATTTTTAATATCTTATGATATGTTTAGAAGTTTTGATTTTATAGAAATGAAAAAACAGAAACGGTTTGAGAGAGGGATTGAGAGAAAGCCATAAATACCTAAAGTTGTATTGAAATTCGGTGAATGTCTAACCAATAAATATATTTGAAGAACCATTTGTGGCGCGCATTGTATAAAACTTTTAAGAAGTGATAGCAAAGCTGTATCCCTGTCCGAGTGAATCATCAAAATGTAATAATCAATTTGCGGCTCATTTGTTATCTAAACGACAAAATATAGTCATTCGTCAAAATAGAGTTCGTATACGAATAGTGGCGAAAGTGTCAGAAGACATACCTGAGCCGTCTGTCCTTCCGACAAATTATTCCGGTGCAAAGTTGATAGTGAGTTGATCTGCCAGTCCCTCTGCTGTCGTTTTTCATTGCGTCTGTTCACTGATCTACTCTCTAATCCATACCATAAAAGTTCGAGATATCTGTTCGATAAGATTTGGATTCAATAAATTGATAGCAATTTATAACAACAAAACGGCTAACAAATTGGTTTCGTTCCCACTTTTGTTTCATTTGTCGGCATTTATTATTTGCTCTTCAGATCAATATTTAGGATTTATTGCCGAATAGGATATCGATTTCAGACACAAAACTATCTCTCATTTAATTTATTTTAATCATAATTAATATTTTACTTCAATTTATATCTTTTATTCAATAACTCGATTAAAATTCTTTCAATAAATTCTGATTCAATGAAAGTCATAATTGGAGTCAATTTATTAAAATTGACGATAATATTGCTTTTGTAACAAAGATTTATATCTTTTTCTTTTATTCTGTGCCAAAATCTGATCACTAAATAATGTTGAAAAGTAAGAGAAGTGTAAGTTTTGGAATTAGTTTTGAAAAATTATAGTCGACTTCAATTAATTTAAAAGAAAGCGATTTAAGGACTAAATCACTTGAATTGTATTGAATACTATCGTATTGTAGACGACATCAATCAAAAAACATTAAACCACTCATATCTCAAATCTAAACCCATTTTTTAAAAAAGTATCGAAATTTTTTTAAAAATCAGATGACTTTTGTTGGTAAAGTGATATAAACTAAACACCCAAACACTCAAACACTCTAAATATTTCTAAGTATAACATCAGGAGATTTATAAGTTAGACTAAATTCTAGCACTGGTGGCACAGAAGGCCAGAGAATGGCTTTCTTTTATTGGCCAGACTATAGGCCGAAATAGGATTAACACAAGAATTGGTGAGAAAAGTACAGAAAAATAATAGGAATAAAGCACTCAATTGTAAGGCCAACAGACCATTGATGCACAATATTATGGCAATAGTGAGGAACCGTTTGATTTCCCTTAGGATTGACTCACAAACGTTCATCCGATCGCCATTTGATGTAAGAAACTGTTTATATGAGTGAACCAACATTTCTAACAATTTTGTACATCACTTAAAAAAATGGATAATTCTATTAGAAATCCAATCGATTTTCACGATTTTGATTCTCTTTTCCAATAAAATAAATCCAATTTTTGCCAGATTTTCAATCATTCTTTTAAATCAAAAGTACAGACGATTTTCATTTAAAATTAAAACTGTTTGCCATTTACTTCAATACTACTAATCATATCTAAAGACATTTAAAATATTTAATAAGTTTTGTGAAGTTTAGTTGAATTTCGCAAAATTCAATTATCCGGTTATTTATTGAAACTTCAAATTATATAACTATTTTACAGAAAGTTTTGTTATTTTATTTATTTTTAAAACTATTAGAAAATATATTTATTAAAGAATTTTTAAATTAAATAAGGAGTTCAACGAATTCTTGTATTTGCACTGAATTTTGAGTATTGAGAAACTAATTTCAATTTGACTTCGAATCAACTGATTTGCATAAAGTTTGACCCAAAGGTATATAAACAGCATTTCATTTTCTCTGTTAATTCATTGAATCGAAATAATTGAGTCTTCAGTTTATTTTCAGTCTTTGAAACAAATATTTTTTCAAAACTAATAGAAACGAAACTTCATTTCAAAGGGAGTTATAATAAAAATGCTAATTATTTGCTTTTGACATAACTTTAACTCAAATGTAAATCTTTTTACTTTTATGTCTCAGATCTTTGAGATATTCATTCATTTGGTTTCTTTGAATAAATAGTTATTAATTTATGATAAATACATTGCTATCAAAAGCGAATGCAAATTTCAATTCATTATTTCTTATGATTTATTGAATAAATTTTATGAAAAACAATTCAATTTTGATATATATTCAAAACTTGTGTTCAATATTTGAAAATTAATTTGAATTCTAGTCTATCATTAGTTTTATTTAATAGTTTCCTTATATGCAAAGAAAAACGCTCTAAAATTTCTGAAGCAAAACATAGAATACAATAAGTAAAAACAATTTTATTCAAAGATGGTCAAGATCATTTGCTGGAAATAATTAAACTAATTATTTATCTTAGTTTTTGAAATTTTATGTCCAATGAATTAGAAGTGAATTTAATTTAAAATTTAAAACTAAGTAACTAACATAAAAATTAATGAGCAAGGTTGGTTATCCCTGGTCAATTGTTGATAAGTATGTATCGCACCATTAATATCGTCTGTGCTCTGCATTACATTTTACGAATCAATTTCCAAAATTAGACGATTGTTTGCAAAGAAAGTGAGACAAATACTGAGTCACTTCCATAGAATGAGGAATGAATTTCAATTTTGGCTCAAAACACACATTCATTCAATGGAAACATTGCCAATAAGTGGAAGGCATTCAGCGATGGATATGAGTTGAGGCGGAAAATCTGTTTTCAGTTCTAAATTAAAGATTTTGATTTTGTTTTCTCTTTACTTCTCATACAAAACATACAAAACTATTGTAATTTTTCCACAAAAAATCAATTTTATTAACAATTTATTGCATTTTCTGTCGATTCATATAATTGATAAAAATATGAGGAATGCGCTGACAGACAGACTATCTTTACTTCTGTTCAATACTACTAAAAGCCAATATTCGAGACATTCATTCTAAATGCAGACCACATTCCGTTAAGAATATTTGGTTTTCATAGGTTAGGGCTGATCAAAGGGGAGGTCAAATGGCATACATATAATAATGAGCCATACTTTAACCCATAAAATAATAATACATTGAATTCCTGAAACATTCTTAAACATAAATTTTAAAAATTAATTATAATTCTTGTTATTATTGAACAAAATGATCTTGCTCATCGTAAAGGAAGAGAAATGACAAAATTTCATGAAATCAGCGGTAAATTGTTCCAAATGGTTGTGCATTTCATATGAATGAATGAATTTAAATTTCAAAAATCACAGCTCACCTCAAATACCATATTCTGGTCTAAATTTATTTTAATTATATTATATATAATTAAATTATAAACATCTTAAAATCAATATATTTTACAAATAAATACCGAATTAATTAATCCCTAAATTAAATATCGCCACAAGTTTTGGACAATAATTTTAGATAAAATGAAGTTAAATAAAGCAGAGAACAGTTGAACCAAAATTTTCCTCGTGATTGAACACTCATCAGTCTCTTGGAAAGCATACAATTCACTGCTTTTTTTCTTTATATAAATCTATAGACATCTGTACACTATTGCCGTTTCTTTGAGACCGTATTCTATTTTATTTAAGGCTAGTATTTCATCGCTTTCTTAAATAAAAGTTGTTATAAAATACTCCACAAATTCCTCATTTAATTTATTTCTTGATTCGTATAAATAGAATAAATAGAAATTTTTCTAAGTTTTGAAATTTCAATAATGATAACAATAAACGATAATAACGTAAATTTCAATTTTGATGGATAATACTTTTCTAAATAGGGACTCAATTGAAAGGTGTTCTTAAAATTCATAATTTGATGGATAGCTTTTGAGGGCATCAAAGTTAGCCTGAATTAGGATAACAGATGACTATCACAAATGTGATAAAATAGGGTATCCCTACCGATAAATTCTAGTGTTTTGCGACTTTTTTTTCTACAAACCATTATTTTTCTCTTTTTCTTATCGATTGCAGTCTAGAGAATAGCCCCGAAACTGATATCAATATTTTGGATCATAGGATCCAAATGAAACAGTGCTCACAATAGAATAGTTAACTGTTTGTGCACTTGACAGCCACTGATTGATATGTGAGTACACAAAGAAATCTTTGAGTATATCATAGCAATAACACTCCAAAATATAAGTAAAAATATTTATTAATGACTTTAATCTAAATTTTTTACGAATCATTGCAAAAGAAATTTGATCTTTCATATTGTGTTACTATTTTTTCACTCCATTGTATTATTTGATTTTTAAAAGAGTTATTCAATTCATAATTTTTATGTCATTCTATAAAAATAGCGTATATTTTGATTATATAATCACTTATTTTATGATTTAATGAATATTTTATTAATATTTATTCAAAACTTATTTTAGAATTCACTCGCATTTGAATTAATGGCTTAAATATTTAGAAAATAGTATCACATAATATCTAAAATAAAGTTTATTACCTGAGAACTGGTCCTAATAGTAGTAAATGTATTAAAAATTTGATGATCCATCCAAAAGGGCCTATTTTTGGTCGACGTATTGCTTCCAAATTAGTTTTTTCCTTACGATTATCGTTTAGTAGCCTTCAGGACATCAAACAAATATAAAACAAATAAATATTATTTATCTTTCTTTCGGTTTAAAAATATTATTCGATTACAATAATAACATATAAATAAAAACCTACTCTCAGTTCAAAACATAAATATTTGATTGACTTTTAAACCTGTGATGAGCAGAGGGTAGCGTAACCTCATTTTCACTATTATTCTGGCCTTAATATAACCCATACATTAAAAATTTCTTTCCTTACATTAAAACCTGATCTTATGAATGAATGAAGTGATCACTGACT
>LBFM01018548.1:6494-18076 GCA_000988765.1 Achipteria coleoptrata | reverse complement strand
AAATCGATTTGGAGTAAGTAAACTCCAATTTATTTAACTATTAATAGTTAATAATAACTATATAGTATTTTATAGTTAAATGGGAGTCGAATATAATTAATTGGAAATAGTCATGCAATTTGACCCAATCCCACATTACTGCTACAATTTATTGAAAAATCTTGAATTGTTGTAAATTTGGGTTAAATTATAAAAAAAAAGTATTTATTTGTTTTGAATAAAATTTTTCAGTTATTTAGTGGACAGTTATAAAAGAGGATTGACTCCTAATCCGGATGTTATGTGCAATAAATTTGTTAAATTTGGTTCATTTGTCAACTTTTGCTTAAATCAATTGAAAGTTGAGGCCATAGCTACTGGTCATTACGCGGGAACATCTTATGGTGACTTTTGGCAGCACTACTCCATCGATAAACCCGTTCGGCTATTAAGGCCTAAGGATAGAGACAAAGATCAGACACTATTTCTCTCTCAAATCAGTCAAAACTCTTTACGAAAAGTGATGTTTCCTTTACAACACTTACTTAAATCTGAGGTTAAATTAATCGCAAAACAAAATGGTTTCGAAAAAATTGCCGAAAAACCTGAGGTTTAGTAGAATTCTGTTAACTTTTGTTTGATTTAAAATTTAAGTATTAAATGAATTTTAAAGTGTATTTTGAATCTTCAAAAATCCAGAGCAAAGGTATTTGTTTTATTGGAAAACGAAATTTTAAGAAATTTATCGAACAATATATCGAACCAAAAATGGGACGGTTTATAGATATCGACACCGGAGTCACTGTTGGAACCCACAGAGGTATTCATTAATCGAAAAATTCTATTCTAAGAACTATTAAATTAATTGATATTTGTATTGATTTGAAGGAATACATTACTGGACTTTAGGGGAAAACTGTCGAATAGGAGGACAGAAATGCAAATATTTTGTCGTCAGAAAAAATATTGAAAATAACGATATATTAGTCGTAAGAAATTTGAAATTTAAATATTTATTTTATAAAATTAATCAAAATTATTGTTATTTTATTAAAAGTTTCAGAAATGTCTTAATTTTTAGTTTATAATAGATTTGACTCATATTTAGGCCTCGAATACAAACCACAAATCACTGCAAAGCAATCGAATGATAGTAAGAGATCCGAATTGGATCTGTTCTCAACCAAAACAATTATCTGAGGATCAGATGCTTGAATGTGAGTTTAAATTCCAGCACAAGGATAAGCCTCAACCCTGTCGTGTGGTTAAATATAATCATGATCAATTATATATTGAATTATATGATGAAATTAGAGCTTTAACTGAAGGGCAGGTATTTTTTCATATTATTTCAACAAACGGTTCCATAAAATTAAATAAATTTCTAGTTTGCAGTTCTCTATAAAGACGAGGAATGTTTAGGAAGCGCTTCAATAGAGCGGTACTGGAATTCTGAGTCAAAATTTCAAAATAAATTTATGTCAAATAAAATATAAACTCTTTTAATAAATAAAATTTATATTTAAATGATATTAATTTGATTGCAATATATATTAAGTTATATTAAACTACATTATTATTATCCCTATTATTGGACCACAAATTGAAGTGAAGATAAGCTGTTCTTAATTTAGTCCTAAAGGTATAGTAAATTAAAGTCTCGGTCTATCACTCATTCAATATAACAGTAATTAAAAATAATTGGATAAACCGGTCATTTATTTTCGGTTAGAATCAGTAGATTTAAATCCAAAAAACTCATTTATTAGAATTATTAATGACCAAGCTACTTTTAGGAATAACATCGATATTTAATATAAGCTTGGCCATTAGAAAGTGTGACGTAATTTATATTTGAGTTATGATCACATGTTTTCAAAATCATAACAACTTTTGACATAAGTTTTAGTTTGAATTAAAGTTTAAGTTTTAATTCAGTTTTTATTGAATTTAAGTAATAATTAAATAATTTCTGTTTAAAATGGATTCAAACGAAAGTCTTAAGAAATCGGATCCAATTGAAGAACGTTCTGATACTTCGGGTTTAGGACCAAAAATAATGGATTTGAACTCAAATAAAGCGGGAATGAGTGGACTCGACTCCGAGGCTATCAATCGTGTGATCCATGAATGGAGTAATGGATCCAATTTTCATTCGTTTCAAATCAAAAGACAGCAGAGAATCGATGACGACATCAATCAAATGAAGAAACGTTTGAAACAAATGACTGAATGGCAAAGAATTCAATGCATTAAAGAATCAGATATTTTGGCCAAAAATTTGGAAAAATCTCGGGATTTGTCCCGAATTATAGTTCACTTCGATTTAGACATGTTTTTCGCCGCCGTTGAGATCAAACACAGACCAGAATTAGCAGACAAACCAATTGCTGTCGGATCCGAACAAATGTTGGCCACAAGTAATTATGTCTCTCGAAAATACGGAGTCAGGTATGTCTCTCTCTCTCTCTCTCTCTCACAGATTATCTGTTTATTAAAATCTCAATTTGTTGGTCAGACCGGGAATGCCTGGAATTTTGGCCAAACGTTTGTGTCCGCAACTGATTCTCATTAAACATAGTTTTGGCAGTTATTCGAAAGAAAGCAAAGAAGTGATGAAAATTATCAGTGAATTTGATCCAAATTTTTGTTGCATGAGTTTAGACGAGTGTTATATCGATTTAACTGATTATACGATAGAAGTCTATTGCAGTCAAAACTTAGATTTTGACAGAAATTCACTCAAAGAGAACACAGAATTACCAGACTTTTTGTGGGACTCCGCCTCACAAATAGTTGCAAATATAAGACAAAGAATATTATCTGAGACTCAATTGAGTGCCAGCGCCGGTATTTCATGTAATTCAATGATTTCAAAAGTCTGTTCAGATGTCAACAAACCAAACGGTCAGCATATGGTTCGCGGAAATAGAGCTGAAATCGAAGAATTCTTAGAGAAAACTCCGGTTCGAAAGATATGTGGTATCGGACCGGTTAGGGCTCAGTATTTGACAGCACTTGATATAAATATGTGTAAAGATCTGTGGCATAAAAGGGGAGAAATAAGATTTGCTTTCAGTCATTTCAATGCCGATTATTATCTGAGAGTGGGGTTAGGGATCGGTAGTACTCTTATCCTAAGAGATGACGACACAAGAAAAAGCATAAGTTCTGAGCGCACTGTCGGACAAATTTCTGATTTTGATGCCATTTGTCTACTTTTAACTGATTTGAGTCAAGAATTAGCATCAGATCTGAATGAGAGGAACCAGAGCTCCAAAACAATTACTATTAAATTGAAGAAAATTACTTTTGAAGTCTCCCTCAGATCTCAAACCATTCCTTACTATACCAGTGATTCCGAAACCATTTTAAATGTCGCGAAAAAACTATTAGAAACCGAACTCTCAAATACTCCAATCGATTGTCAAAAATATCGTTTGATTGGACTTAAAGTTTCGAATCTAAAGGATGAGTGCAAAAAAAGTGTCGGCACTTCACAAATGACTTTATCACAAATATTTACTGCTATTACCAAAAATGATATCAAAAGTGAAATCAGTTCCGACACAAAAGAGGATAAAATTGAAGAAAAGTCTGACACTTATCTTCAAAATGAGGGTCAGAGCAATAAATACTTATATGACTCAGACTTTTACGAGTGTTCCGTTTGTTTGGAAACATTTCAGTTAAAGACTGAATTTGAAAATCACGAAAATGATTGTATCGGAGAAATGCTGTCCAATAGTTTGACAAATGAACAATCGGTCGAATCTGATGGAGTGTGTGCTCCCATTGACTACAACACTGATTTGGAAACAGAGATCTCCAGTTTGGTGTGTCCTATGATGTGTCCGATCTGTTCTATTCATATGACATTCAAAGATAACGATGAACTCAACCGTCACATCGATATGTGTCTCAATAAAGGCAAGTGTCAGGAATTAACTCAAGTGCCCACCACTTCTAATCAGTCAACGCCTGACGCAAAGGTAGTCAAACGATCCTTTTCTGAGTCTAAAGTCAAAGAGAA
Organism: Achipteria coleoptrata; assembly: GCA_000988765.1. Taxonomy (NCBI): domain Eukaryota; kingdom Metazoa; phylum Arthropoda; class Arachnida; order Sarcoptiformes; family Achipteriidae; genus Achipteria; species Achipteria coleoptrata. The sequence continues at coordinate 14,064 of LBFM01018548.1, read as the reverse complement.
AAATAGTCGAACCCATAGTTCCAAAAAACCCAAAATAAAGTCATCGAAATCACAGAAAACTATTGACTTCTTTTTTCACTCCCAATAAGTCATAACTCATAAGTAATTAATAAATGTTTTGTCATTTATTTTGTTTTATTCTCAAAATCTAATATTTTATTCGATTTAATGTTTCTATTATTTTGTTTGAAAATTATTAGATTTTTTTCAATAATAAATGTTTAGAATATTATTAAATATTAAGTATTGAATTAAGTATTGAATGATTCATCAATTATTCACTAAAATCATGAATACGCTGAGTGTATGTCCTCTAAAAATCTTGTACTATATTTTAAATTTAGCAGATCTTAACAAATCTTGACATTCATAGTAGAGATCATATTATTTCTATTAAATGTGAACTTCATTTACAAAACACATACCACTCAACCATTTAATTGAATTGGTTTTGAAATTAAGAAACAAATAAAGTAAGACATGGAGTAAACATCAGGTCATTTATTGGAATTGTGCAAGGTGATCTACAATCGAATCCACCATTTTATTTGGTAACACCAATAGGAGTATTGGGGGTTAATTCTTGTGCATCCCTTAATGCATCCCTTAATACATCCCTTAATAAAATGTGAAATAAAAGCCTAACCAAAGATTCGGTTGAAAATCGATAATATTCGGCGCAGACGTATATATCAATGAATCTGTTTTGAAAATCATGAGTCATTCCAACAGATCTGTTAGTGCTGTGCATATTATAAATCAATAGATACTCTGCTCTTTGCATCCCTGGACGCCCTGTTCTTCTTGTCAGTAGAAAAAAGCGAATGATTTATTGGATCTAATCTTAATGTTTATAATTTTTCTTTTGTTTCGACCGTTAATTCATTTTTAATTATTTGAGTCAAAAGAATGGATTAATTAAATGTGTAATTGATTTGAAATAAAACGTTAAAAATAGTATTAATCGCATTGAAAATCACAAATCAATTGTTTTAATGCTTTGGAACCTATGCTTAGGATTATATCTGTAGAGAAAAAGGTGTCGCCAATAAAAAAGTGATGAGTTTTCTCATTGTAGTGATGTTCCACTTTTAGACATATGTTGGACATCAGTATGAATCGCACCCGATATGAAGTACCACCAGAGCTCACGAATCTTCTGCTTGACTTTACTGTAAGTGTTTTGGTTAACAAACCGACAGATCTTTTGGAATACGCGTCCGTTTATTTCAATCGTCTGCTCGAAGAACGACAGAACTCGACTCTCCTCTTGGCTAATGTCAACGAAAATGAAAACAATCACTTCGCAGATGAAGATAACGATTCCACATCAAGTGATATAAGTGAGTACACTTTACAATACACTCATTCAAATAATTATTATTCAAATAGTTATTATTGAATATATCTTTTGATCGAAACAATTGTTGAGATAAATTCAACAACAAATTCATAATTCTAAGTCATTTATTAAATTATCCAGTCTAAATTATATCAAGTTATTTTTACATTTATATATTAATTTTTTCGATTATAACTTAATTATTCAGTTTATGATTAAAATAATTGATATTTTATTACTTTATTTAATTATAACCAATAAAATACACAAAATTATCTTAATTTGAATTTAATTTTTAATTTTAAGATTTGGTTACAATTTTTACATAATTTAACTTGCTAATCAATACATAAAATTATATGAGATAACACTTACTCTAGTTAATTTTTGTACTTCATTTCTACTATTTTAAGCGCTTTCAAAGAGTCATAATTCCAAAGATTATTTTTATGAGTGATTTAATTTTGATAATAAATTATATTTTTAAGACTCAGATAATTACTTTAATTACTAATAATTACTTTAATAACAAATATTAACAATTTTATTATCAATCAGTGAATTCAATTGCAATTCTTAATCATTTATTTCATTCATTAAAATTCAAAACACTTTCTAATAATTTGTTTTTGAGATTAATATTATTAAAAGTCTGACAATTAGTTTATTAATTTCTAAAATACAACATATTTTTCAACAATAAATGAATTAATTCTACAAAACTTTGCGATTGTTTTTATAGAGTTAAACACCGATTCGGTGAGACATTCGGGGAAAGGATGTTATTTTCATTATCTATAAATATGATTAAATTTCTGTTTTAATTTATCAAATATTTATTGAATATAAGATACAAAATTCATTATACCTTGTTAATAACTCAGAACCTTTTTAAGCGTCAGTCTGAAAGATAAACGCAAAACAAATTTAAAAATCTTAATTAAATGAAGAAACAAATAGACTCTATTTAATAGAGTTTTAGGTTATGTTTTATTTTATTTAATTACAAATTTAGACGTCAGAGAAATTTAAGAATAATTGGTTCAAAGAATTGTTTGTTATAAAAATAAATTAATCAATAAAATTGTATGCATTTGAAAACAGATAAAATGAAATATTACAATATTTGATCATGCTACATTCAAAATAATATTCCTTTCTGTTTTTGAAATTCAAATTTTGTTCTAATTTTTCAATAATTAAAAAATATTTTTGCATTAGTTATTCAATTGAATCAATGAAGTTTGCTTTGTTGTATTTTATAATTCAAATGTCCATGCCAATTGAGAAAAGATGACAATTACTGTTAGAAGTTTTCGAACATTTAATGATATTTCAAACGAATTCAATTCGAAGAAATCATTTTGTATTCAAAAACTTTATAACAAAAACAAACAAATTTAGAGACAAACTGTTAACTGTTTATTGATTTAAGTTTTTTCAGTGTTTATTTGATGGGGATTTCCCACAATCTCTAATCTCAAAACCTCTAATCCCGGAATCTATAAATTTTTAGTCCCAAAATCTCTAAAATTTTTGTTATCACAAAATCTCGACTAAAGTAACAAGCCAAGCCTATGCCAATCCTCGAAAGGAGGCGCCGACATTTTAAAATTTTTTTAACCCGCTCTGTAATTGCAGGTTAGTGTTCGTTTAGGTTAGATTAGGCGATAGTTTAGATTTATTTTAACTGATATTCAATTTTTAATTCATAATTAAAATATTAAATTCAAATTTTATAGATTTTGGGATAAATATTATTGTTTTTTATAGATTTTAGGATTAGAGATTTTGGGGGTAAACCATTTGAATGGGTGATACACTCGAAACACTATGTTTAAATATAAGACTCGAATATTTTCTGGGATTTATTTATTATAAGCAGAAACACATCAGTGTTTAGCTTTAATTAAATTAATATTATTGACACTAACTTTCGAAATACAATTTAAGAGTATTTTTTCATGTTTTCAGTTCTTCAATATATCTATTAAACTCAACTTGCTCAACATATTCTTAATATTGGATGTTTGACCAAGTCATTGTCAAAATTACTTCAATTGAAAGAAAATAAACTATTAATGAATATTTGAATAGTAACTAATTTCTAAATATGTTTGAGCTAAATATGAATTCTTTTTTGAATAAATTAAATATACAGTGAATAAATTTTAAATGGAGAATAGGCGTTAGGTACAGTTAAGCTTATTCATCGAAATCAATACCCGTGTTCGGCTTAATTCAGTTAGTTCAACCTAAATCTAGTTAAAATACAGTGCCAGGGACCAATTTAGAGAAAATTAGGTTAAATCCAGTTTAAATTGTCCTAAATCCAGATTAAATCCTGTTCCCGAAACCCGGAAAACATGGCGGTCGCGGTCTGCGCGGCGACAGGAGGTATTTTTAAAATTTAGCGAGCTAATGGGAGTGGGGGTGCGTATCGCAAGTCTGATGCTAGGGGGGTTTCCAAAATTCAGGTGCGATTGGAATACATAGACTCTTCCATAGGACTAATGCTAATTCTCCGACGCCTATTCTCCATTTAAAATTTATTCACTGTACTTTAATAACTTTTTTGAAGCATATTTTAAAAGCCTATTTGTGTTTATAAAATGATTTATAGTTAACTTTTTCTTTCAATTGAAGTAATTATGATATTGACTCAAACAAACATTGAATATAAAGAATCACTTTCTTAGAACCTTTTGCCTTTAATCATTTTATATACAGTCTCCTTAATTATAGTTACTTATCCTCAGTTCAGCAAGTCGATATTAAACCAAAATTTCCTAGAATCAAAGTTTAGAAGTACTAGGGCCAGTCAAATATTGGCCTAATTAGTTAGAAAGGTTATCCTGGCAATTTATTGTGGAGATACTCTTTTGTCAATTTTATAAATTTCTTCTAAAATCTTTAGTGAATTCTATACTTTTTGAGATAAAATAGTAACAAATTTATTTAAATAATCTACAGATTCTAATCAGTTAGTTATCTAAACAATCAGATTCAATACACTTTAATAAAAGCAATGAATAATCAATAAGAGTTTATCAAGTGCAATAATTACTGTAAATTAACTATAAAATATGTGCTTACCTGAGCTTAAAAGAATTCAACACATGATTCCATTCCATTGGTGTAAAATTTATGTATTATTTATTACGACAAGTAATTTGGTATTCACGAGGTATTCATGAATTCATGTTATTTAATGCGATTATTTTAATTGAAGTTTAAGTTCATTTAAATCGCTTTTAGAATGATCTCAAATATTCATTTGAAATTCAATTTAATGTATATTTAAATTATTATTTACAACAATTATTCCACAATTATTTGGTTTATCTTATGATTATAATAATTGGCTAATTTTAAATTAAACATTCCCAAATCACCTTAAAGAGATTATAAAGTTTGTTAAATTAAAACTTTGCCAAGATTGTTTTAACCAGGCCTGGCCAAACATATATGGTCAAATACCCCCTTATAGTCGAAAGGTTTGGCAAAATACCCCCATCTCTGAGATTGAGATTTGGTAGCCCCCCGCCTCAAGAAAAAGAGGAAAACGTGGCCACCAATCGGGGAAAATGGTTACCAAACGGAACAAAATGGGAAGCGACCATTTTATCTTTTAATTTTCCTGTTTTACCGAAAATAACCGAATTAAGTCAATAATTAAGACAATTTAATCTTAGTTAAGCCTTTATTAACTGGATTTAACCGTTATTTAGCCGAAAATAGCCATTCCGGTTAAAATTTTGGACGCCATTTTGTGTCCCCCATTTTACCCCCTGCTGAACCGACCAAGTTTGCCCGCCCCTGGTTTTGACAAAGAATTCAACATAATAAATGTATTTACTAAATAATTTGATTGATTGAGACTTTGGTGGTTGTGTTGATTCATAATTTACTAAATATAAGAAACTTTTTCTTACTTTTGAGCACAACTTTGTTAATCACGCGTTTTCTGTGGTATTTAAAACATTAATACTATTTATTAATATTTTTTGTGGACGACGTTTCGGCAACTATTTGTCTGTAAAGTTTAATGTCTAGAAGGCATGGAATTGACTAGCTCAAGCAAAATAATTAGCAACTGAAACTATAAATTAATAATTAATTAATAATTTCAACTTTTTTGAATTAAGATATTTAAAGGTAATCTACTCCCTTGTCTATGCATTTTATGCTAGGTTATAAATCTGACTTTAACTGTCTATCATAACAAAAGAAGGCACCTAATAGTTAGACTAACTGTTAGAGACTACATATAAACTGAATTCAGTTTACATTTTCAAAGAAAGAGTTTTTTAATCAGTGTTTGAACAGTCAATTGAAAGAAAGTAAACTATTAATAACTTATAGAAACTTATTAATAAACATCGAAACATAAATAGGCTTTAGATAAGATTAAAACAGTTTTTAAAAGTTTATATATTTTAATTCAAAAAAGAATTCATATTTTGCTCAAATATATTCAAGTACAGTTATTAATACCCTTTCTGTAATATACTCTCTTTCAATTGAATTCAAATTGTTTTACAATGTTTTTCGGTTTCGGGAACTGGACTTAACTTCAATCCTGACAATTTAACTAGATTTGTCACGGAAACTGTATTTAAGCTAAAATTAAGTCTAAAACGGATAATTACGGCAGTAAAGTGTTTAAATTGCTTTCCGATAAAATATGCCCCCTATAGACCCCTTTAGTGTAATATAGTGTATAAATATTTTGTGAAATTTACGACTAGAGTTTTGAATATTAATTAAGAATAAAATTGTCTGAATTTGATTTAAAAATCAAGAGCTTTTAGTTTTTCAATAAACATAACTGAAGTATCTTGCGTGACTCCAAATGACCTTAGTTAAATTTCAAACTACTTATTCAACATTTAATTTCCTAGTTTTTGCATAAATTTATTCTTTTTGTCTTATTTTAAGGTTAAAATTAATAAAAATAAACTTGAAAAATTTATTAGAGATTTCACCCTAGTAAGAGACAGTTTATAGCAATGGGGATCATGAATATAAATATTGCCGGCCATATATTATTTATTATACACTTTTACCTTTAAATAAGAAAAACCTCTCTAATGTGAACTAAAAATATTGAAATCTATTCAACTATTACTGATTGTTTGAATCATATCTAAAGCATATATTTTTATTTAAAAAGTGATTCAGAGTTTAATAGATTTCAATAGACATTTATTTGGAATTGACAAGCACAAACTTTGACTATTATAGTTAGATATCTCATAGTTTTATTCAATTTAGCAGAGATACCAACGACGGCTCTGATTTAGCTCTGGCAAAACTTTTAAGGTTTAGTACCTATAAGTATGAAAACTGCTTTGGGTTGTTATAAATTATTTTCACCTTGTTAGGGAATTGTTTATGAAATGAGAAATATGAACAGCGGAGCTCAAAGGGCCAAAATTGGGCCAAACTTTTGAACATATTGAATGTATAGACTGAGCATGTTCACAATCATTCAAATATATCATAAAAAATTAGTTTTCAACTTTTCAAAAATCTTTCACTAAACTAATAATCAAAAAAAATTTTAAGTCATGAATACACTTATAAGTGTAACGAACATTTTGATTGAAAATAATCAAGTTGAGTTACATTCGTGAAACTAGCCATAAATAATAAACATAAAATTGTTTCCCCTTTTTAATTTTGAGCTCCTTAGAATATGAATAAGACATGTATAGCAGAGATATGTTTTGCACCCTGATCATTATTTTCACATAAAGTTCAAACTATAGTTTTCCAACCTTTTATAAATATACTAGACTATTTGAAAATGTATAAAAATTCAGAGCTTTTGTGAAAAACAGATTTCAAGCAAAATACAACTTTACACACTAAAATCTTCAGGGTAATTTCAAATTGGCTCAGGGAATTCTTTTAAACAACCCAAAGTAGTTTTCATATCTATAAGTTGTAAACCAAGAAAGTTAAGAAAGTATTTTCTCCTTGATGCAGATTTTACTCTAAAATCTAACACACATAAAATATTTAAATAAAGGTTAGCTTAGGACCCTGATTATGATATCTTAGTAAAGTTTATGAAAATAGTATTCACCCTTTTATTAATATATAATCTAGGCATTTTATTGAAAAACCAGTGTTTTTACTAAAATTTTTTTGTACACATAAACTCATGAATATATGAAAGGATTTTTCAAATATTCTCAGAGAATACTTTATTTCCTAACT
>LBFM01018476.1:0-12237 GCA_000988765.1 Achipteria coleoptrata | reverse complement strand
TAAGCAGAAGCCGGCCCTACTGGCAGGTTTGTCACATACGCACTCGTCCCCTATGACAATAGGACAGAATAGGAATATAGGACAGGCTTTTGACATAAACCGGACATAAATTCTAATTGAAAGCGAGCACTACTTCGCCGCTATTTTGCAATAAATTTTAGGACGGATTTAAATGTTGTTGACTCGTAGCAGATGTGCCAAAATTGGAGCCCAGCATAATAGTCAATAAGACTATCACTCCCTCCCACACACATCACACCCGACATCACAAAAATGATCTAAAATTGAGTCATAAAAACATAAAACGGATTTATGTCTTTAAATATGCAGAGCTCTGCAAAAACTTATATATATTTTATAAGTTAAATGAAAGTCAATATGTTTTAGACCTGACTCTCAATAATTTGGTTACGGTTTATAACTATAATAATTCAATGAATGATAAAACACAAGAAAGTTATTTTCAAATATTTTAATGAAAGTCTCTGTACTACAGTGTGTACTGCATTATGTACACATTATGTACACATTATGTACTTGCTCAATTTACTATAACATCAACTTTTTCTAAGACTTTGTTGAAACTATTAGATCAACAAAAAGAAATATTTGATAGTATTCTAAAACTGTTGAAAAATAAGTTTAGAGACAAATTTAATGGTAATAATTAAATACCTATTCTTATACTTGATTTTAATTAACTAAGTTATGGTCAATCTATTAAATTAAGTGTTAGTTCAAGGAAAAGATCATAAAGATGTGTATTTTAGCATGGTATTAATGTTATAATAAAATAAATGATACATTTATTAAATGCTAATTATATTCGAGATTTTTTGTATCAAATTTCGGTTTATATAATTTGGTCTAAAATTAAATTAAAGAGAAGTTGAAGAGAGTCTGATCCGTCAAATTAGACACTGAGATAGAATTGAAGATAACAAACATTTTGAGTCTCGAATCGTGTTATTTACTAAAAATTAAAAATAAAATACGGAATGAAAAGTGAGAGAAGAAAAAGAGAAACTTAATAATAGAAACAAAACCTTACTATTAGTACTGTTTATTCAAAAATATATTATTATTTTGAAATTATTTATTTTAAAGTAAATAAGTTTAAACATCAAAACATTTGTTTAAAATTCTGAAAATAAGTTTTTTTTAAAAAGTCTCAACCAATAAATAAACTGAATTTAGTTTTTAAAACATTAGAAAAATTAACGGTTCATATCTTAAGGGAATGAATTTCACTTATTGTTCTTTTTTGGATAATTAATTGTATTTTTAATATAAAAATAACATAAAATATCAAATACTTAATGAAATAGTAATTTGAATACTTTTTTAACGCTTATTGTAAAAGAAAGAAAACCAAAAACATTTCAATACTCTTTGATAATTAAGTATTGGAGTAGATATTGATGTAATGTCGAGACTTTTAATGAGCTAATACTTAAACCTTGAGAAATGAGCTCAAAATAAATTTTGAAGAATTTTGTTTTTAAATAAAATATATACTATATTTTTCGGGGATTTAGTAACTTAAATGAAAAAGATAAATTTCACAAATTCCAGGATAAATTTATAATTTTATACTTTAAATCAAGTGTTAATAATTTAATAAAAAGATTTATTTTTTCAAAGAGTGAATATTATTGAGTGAATAATTTTGTTGATTATAAGTTTTAACATAAAAATATAAAAGGAATGACAAATAAAATGTATAAAACCTTGTTTTAATACAAAGCCCTGAAAAAATTGAGCGACAAATTGTAAAACAATTGCGATTTGAATTTCATTGTTTGAATGTCACGTAAAATATTGTTTGGATTCTAATTAAAATTCAATAAAATATTTGAATTATTAATGAATTATAAACTGAAGGATAAGTCAACAAAACGATGAAATCATTATATTTGTTATTTCATTAAATAAATATTAGAAATATCTGTTCATAAGTTATGAATCATAACTAAGTATATCGAAGGTCTTTAGATTTGTTTGGACCATATTTTAAATTGATTTCAAAACAACACAATAATTTCAGTTTCATTAGAATTAAATTTATTACACAAACATTTGGTTTTATGTAATCCACTCAACTGAACAGACACTACATGTATATTTGATTACATTGAATATTCTTATTAGTAGTACCAATGAGGGGATGTCTCACATAAACTGACAAATCTATATGAAAGTTGTGGATAACTGGAATCAAAAATAAATGAACCGACAAAATGAGGAAAATACACATATAATAGAAATACAAGATTAGATAATAAAAACAGTTTTCAAATAAACCTCGATTCTATAGTTTCGAAATTAAAAAAGGTTTCGCTGAACATTAGATAATCAAATAATTGATTCATAGAAACTTTTTTTTATCAGTTTATAGGAATAGACAACTTTCCTTTCCTTTCCTCCATTCCTTTTTAAAAATTTTTGAATACTATAATAGTTACTACTATTTAAGAAATAAGTGATTAATCAAATGTAATAATAATAATAATTTAACAGATATTTAATTAATGGAATAAAATGTTCTGAAAACAAGAAAATACAATAAACACATCATTTAAAAAAAGATAAATAAAAAATAAAACTGAAAAAATGGAATACTCTTCCGAAGGGATAACCAATTTTTGCGATTAATGAAAGAATTTGTTAATAAAATAACAAACACTTTATTTGTATAAAACTCTAACAATAAGTTTTTGTGAAGGAATACAATAAGTGTTAACGATATGACAAAAATAGCGTTAAATGTTTGACAAGTGTTTTATTATTATTGCAATTATTGTAAACTTGTTTAGAGAAACGCTTCCAAATCTGATATAACGGTTACGACTGTTTATTAGACAAATTAAAACTTTCTATCGTTTCTATCGTTTATTCTTTCAATTTTAATATTTACAAAATCTATTCTCAAATTCAAAACTTTAGAAAAATACAAAAATACTTTTACATGAATTTATGTATGAGTTTATATACGACTACTTATATTATATAGAGTTAAATCATAAGTAGTCTCAGCAAAAGAGGATTAATTGATTAAAATGAATGTTGAAATTTTGGTTAATTAATTATAAATTTGAGCAAGGATGCTATTTAAATAAATAAATCCATTTTGGAAATTGGTTAAAATTAAGGTCAATATAAAGGAAATTAAGAGCATTTTTCATAAAACATGGCACTAATAATAGCAATAATTTAAAAAGATTCAAATTCTTCTTTATATAAATATTGTGAATAAAGTTCTATATTAATGATTAAATATAAAATTTAAAGAATGAGACTTTGAAATAATGTTAAAAAGGTGTACATGACTTTTAAATTAAAATAGTTAACTAGCTCAATAGATTTATTATAGATTTATTAAACCCTTAAGGTTTTAGTTGAAAATTGAATTTCGTGTTATTTTTATAATTAATGGCACACTTTTGGGGCAAAAGTAGTATAAAATAGGATTTGACTTTTTGTTATTCGATTGAATGTTAAAGATATCTATATTTTAATATTTACTTTTAGATACTCAATGGTTGAGAGAATAGTTGCAAACATAAGAATGTGAGCCAAATTTGATCCCAATTTTTATCCTTTCTCTTAAAAATTGTTTTAAAGTATAAACAGAGAAATAGTTGTTTTGGTTATAGCTATAAGAAATGTGTCAAATTTACTCAATAGGATCGTCTAATTTAATCCATTAGATATGGAATGCATATAATGTGTGTTTGTTATGCAAATATAGTGCTTCTTAAGTGAGATTTTGCTCACTTTATTTCGTTTGGGTTAAGATTCATAACTTATTAATTATGAGTTCTTATTATTAAAGCATTAATTTAAGCAATAATTAAAGCAAAGCATTGCTCTTACCTTAGAATTAGAGGAATTGTTAGATGTATGTCCGGCACTGCCATTTAGAAGGCCGGCAGCTACTGCAGCTCTATGTTGACCGACTATATGGTGGGCCAGCGGCCGATTATATGCAGCGGTCAGCAAACTAGCAGTGGTCGGTCCTACCTATTAGTTGATATAAAAGCAAAACATATTATATTCCATGCTTTAAGCCATTAATTTTTAACAAAAGGATGTGCTTCGGATATGCATTTGAATGTGCAAGCTCACATACGCATTTGAAATGTTAATAAAGATTCCTTCCCTTCCCTGAGTTAACTTATTGTTAAAATAACAACAATTATATATATATTTACCGACATTTTGGCCTAAATTAGTGGTAATTGTTGTGATTCTTAGGAATTGAGAATATAATCATAAATTAATACATAAAACTTAAACTAAAATAACATCTATTTGTGAAGTAATACCAAAAGCATAAAAGAAATTCATTGAAAACTTATAGAATATTTTCATTGAAAACTTCCAATAAATCAAATGTTTTATATATTCGCCAAAAACAGTGAAATGTTTATTAGGACTGAATACTGAAAGAATGACTCATTTTTGGCTAAAGAGGGACACATCACTCGCTAAGAAATTTGGTTAAAGTTTCGGTTTAAGAAAGTATTGCCAGAGAAGAGAAATAAATTTAAAATAACTTTAAACTCAAATCTATTGATAACACCTACGAGTAATGCTTTTAACGAATGCAAAACACATTTCTCAACATAACATCAAATTGAATGACATTTTTCCATCTTTCAAGCCATCTTATATTATGCACAGATTAGCAATAACTTTAGCTATATATTTCACCTAGAATTAGCTAGATACCATTATATACCATTTGGCTGACAAACTATTTCTAAGATATAACTGTAGTATATGTAGTAAATGTGACTTTCAATTAATTTTACTCTTTCTCTATTGCTTATACGCTAAATATAGACAAAAATCAACAATATATAAGAGAGCTTGCACATTCGCCATCTCAATATATCGAACTCTAAATGTATGATCATGATCAATCTCAGTGTCTTTGATAGATGTTTTGAATATTAAAATTCAAATATAAGAGTACTTAAACTTAATTTGCATATTATTTAAGAATTTTAATCAATTCTCTAATATTATAAGAAATACAATAAATGAATAAATCCTTGAATAGGAATTGATTTAACGGATATTCAGATTATGCATTGGGTATACCATTGGGTCTACCACTCAATTATCATTGATTAGAGACAACACTCGATGGTATACAACAATTGGAATATGAAAGGAGTAGTAAATGAACACATAATTTGATATTATTTTATCGATTGGAGTGGATTTTCAGAAAGGGTTATAACAATTAGTCAATTACAAGAACGAGAGGTATACCATCGAGTGATGACTGTGTCCATAACAGTTATGACATACCACTGGCAGTTGACCCGTTAGGACGGTCTGCAAAGGCATTTGATGGAGGAGTGCATTCTTCAGAGCCAAATGATTCCTACCATTGATTAGGAGCTGATCCTTAAGATGTTGTGGTGGATGAAAGTATTTGCATGGTGGCTTCTCTCTATTGCATCGACCCTTCAAATTACAAGTATTAACCCATTATTTTATTAATATCTTTCTATTTTTATTCATTTATAGATTGTATGACAAGAACTGGAAATTTATTTATTTGACAAACAAAACAAAAGAGAGAGTAAACCCTTATTTGAATAAATTCTAATCAATGCGGGAATCTTTTAGGACTTATTTTTGGTAAAACTAACTCTAAATTAAGTCAATTCCTCTGAAATAACCAAAAATATAAATAATTTGTATTTTTGTTAAATATTTAGTGTTTTGTTTATAAAATCAAAGTATAACTAAAGGGTAGACATAATGATATTTAAATAAATGAGCCAAACCTTAATGGAATCATAACAAGCAATAACTCTGCCATTTTGAACTTCGACATTAGTGGGCGGGTGTGCGAACTTGCATTCGTGGTCGGGTCGGGAACATTTGTTGCGCTGGAATTCGCGACAGACTTCAAGCTGTAACCAACGCGAGTCCTTAACGTTGGCTAAAGTGTTAACCATTGCCATAGTATTTGATTCGATTAGAAGAACAGATACTTTTGAGACAATCGCACCGATCGCTACGATACTCAACACTAGAACACAAACTATTAGACCAGTCTTGCATCAGATCATCACCACTCAAATAATTAAGTCTTTGACAATCGGGTCCATAATAAATACGTCTGTTTGGGGCCAACACTGGATTGTGGTCTCACTCTAATTAACGGAATTTAAATAAAATATTTTAATATAAATTTATTTTAAAGAACTCAAAGAAGAGATGCAGTGAAAGAGAGGGCAGAGACAGAGAGGGCAGAGACAGAGCCCAACAAAGTTTCAAATGATTCTGAGATGAAAGCGAGACTCCAATCGTCGCGAGTTTATTATTTTTAAAGCAGATCTGTTGAAACTTTTTTACACTTTTAACTTCTTTTTTAGTTCAAACCTCTCTCTCTCTCTCTCTCTCTCTCTCTCTCTCTCTCTCTCTCTCTCTGCCACTCATTTCTAACATTGAGTTTCCTTAAAATATGTGAACTGAAGACTTATTTAAGTGAAAGCAATCAATTTTAATCAGAATATCTTTTAAACTGTTGTCACCAAAAATAATCAGAAAAAACGCAGAAAAGTTTGGGATTTAATATTTGAAATATAGATAACTATCGTTACAATCGTTACTATCATTTGATATTAATTTAAATTTTGAATCAGAAAAATAGTATAATTGGCCACAAATCTAATGATTTGATAAACGTTTAGAACATTTGGAGCACATCTAATGCAAAACTAATGCATTAATATATAGTTATTGTCACTAATTATATTAATATCGGCCCTCTTTTATATTAGCAAAGAGAGGGCACAGGGATAGCACAGACAAACCAGAGTTATGCATACATTAGAGTTAGTCTAATGTCTAATCATTAGAATAATGGAAAACATTTGTAATAAAAATCGAGACTTTATTACAACCTTGAGATGAGAACACTATTACTTATATTTGAATAAACCATAAAATATAGTATAAATGTGTGTTCACTCAATTTACCACAAATACTCGGCTAACGGTTTAACATTGTTTTTGCCGTCATTTGAAAATCAATTCCTAAATAAGTGCTTAACTTATTGTCGATTTCATGTCATTCTTAACAAACAATTGTTTAAATCACACATAAATTAAACTCCAAATACGGAAAGTGTGAACATATCTGAGAATTGGCGTTAAAATCATTGCTATTATTAAGGATTAAATTTAAAGTTTAAAGAATAGCAACAAATTGTGACTAACTTTTTGTTTGAAGATATTGTCACTAAAGTGTTGAGATCTGCTTCTTCTTGATTAGTGGTCAGCTATCGGTGGATCCAATCATTCAATCGGTTTGAGTGCTCTTTTGGATGGAGTGGCCATTCGTTTGATTATAATTGACTTTAATTATCAGTTGATTGGCTTTAAGTTAACATATTTTTAATATTATATTATATTTAAAATAACGGAAAAGTTGTCAAACATTTAACAAATAGTCAAATAAATTGAAGTGAAGGCACAGCGGAAGACAAACATAGACTCAATCATAAAATATTAATATTTTGGACCAAATTTTTAGCAAAATATATGAGAAAATTGTTTCGACAATTAGTAGTATTACAACATTTAAATATTAATCACAATTTGAGTTGAATTTCAGAGACAAACAAATCTCTGTCTTCGACTGAATTTCACTCAAAACCCAAACCAAAGAAAACAATCTGTTTTAGAGTCGGGAAAGCATTTAGAGACCAAAAGCAACTGTTGAACCATAAGTTAGATAACAAACCAATCAATGCTATCATTGCTCACTATTTCACGCTTAATAACTAATATTAAGAGCTCCCAACTTATCTCATCCCTGCCATCACTTCACTCACTTCTATTCACTACTCAAGGCTTACAAATGAACTTACCTTTGAAGACAATAACTCCAACAACAGATCATTCAAATAAACTTTTTAATTGTTTACTCAAATATTCAATTGAAGTGAAAATATTAAAACATGTGATTTTAAAACTAAAGTAATGCAGACCTCTAGCAATGTTTATGCCTTTCAATACAGACTGGAGACGATCAGCAATGCTTTGGGTGTGGCCTTAAGGCATCCGTACTCTACGTTATGCAATATTAAGTTTATTTTAACCCCTAATTAAAGCCTCATTTGTTAACTCAATACTAGACTATTGCGAAATTGAAATTAAATTTATTTACAATTATTAAGAATACTAATTGTGAGCCGATATCTTCACAGACATTATTTCCCTCATTTCTATAACTTTTCTTCTTTGGAGAAATTTTTTTCGAGTTTTTTAAGTTTAAGTAAAGTAACCAAGCTCTATTTCTATCTTTAAATGTTTTGAATAAAGTACTACATTTGTAATGAAGTTTCAATATTCAGTCTATGATTTTCAGAACCTGTACTTTATCTGAATATGAATTTAATTGCAATCAATTATATATAAATTATGTTTTAATTATTAAATTCAATAATTAATTCTCTTCTGCTCTCAAAAGTTATGGAATGAGTGAATTGTATTAAAATTAGTGTTTCTGTTGCACCAACTGATGCAGTAATGGGTCGTTCAATAAATATGTTACATACGATTCACTGATTCTTTATCAGATTCTGTGCTAACTTTAAAAAACTTCGACTAAAGTTATTAATTTGAGTTTAGGACCAAAGGTTTTATAATAATATCATTTGATTTGAACACACTTTCAAAACAATATTCAAATAAAAATCAGAATATAATTAATATTTGAGTTTTTATTTGATTTTAAGCTCCAAATCATTGAAACCAAATTTATTTTTATTTTGTTCGAACAAATCTTTCAGACTTTCGGTGTATATATCGTGAAGTTCAGCGATTTGTTCACTTGTGGGGTCGTCCACTTTTGTTACATCAATAGGCTTTCCAACTAATATTAAATGGCAATTAATTAATTTAATAATTAGTATATATTTCTTAATTTTAAAAAAATCATACCAATGGTTGTAATGGGTTTTCTAAAAGGAACGTATCCTATACTATATTGGAAGACACCTCGACCTAAATTAATTCAATGATTGACTTAAAAATATCAAAACTGTAATAATAGATACCATGAAACATGGGTGGAGAGAAACCCAACACTTTTGTAAGATATTCTTGCATTTTTCTTAATAATGATTTGTCGGCATTTGCTTTTTGTATGAAAATATCATTTTCTCCTAAAGATATTACCGGAACCAAAGAGGCACTAATATTCAAAATTTATTTATATATTAGTTAAATAACATTGTTTATATATATTTGTACAAAGGGGTTTACATTTAATCTTGTCGCTAGCGTTTTTTGAATATCTTAAAAATGGTACGAGATAAATCTATTTTGTAAAAAGCATATGAAAATTTGTTTTGTGTATTTTTTATAAAATTAGAATTACCAAGGTCATAATGAAGGATCATATTTAAAATGTGATATATGCGAAACTCTATGCTCGAGCTCAGAAATCTTAGATCTCAAATATAAACTAGGGCAATTTTTAAAATAGAATAAATGACGTTTAATTTGTTACCAGGAGCACTAAAATCGGTTCAGTATTTCAAAAGTTACAAACTTTTAAATTAAAATATTTGTAAGAAATATCATTTTTCTAAGCGATTTTAGTTCAAATTTTGTGTAAATTCCGAAATTTTTGGAAACACTATTTTAATTTTCGGAAATATTCTAAAATTTCAAAGGAATTTTTTAAGTACATAAGGCTGTAACTTTTAAAGTACTCAACAGATTTGAATGATCTTGCTACCAAAACATCATTTATTCTAGTTTCCAAATATATCCAGGTTAAAAGTATATCTATTATACTTTGACCTGGAGCATAGGCCTTTGCACATGTTACATTTTAAATATGATCCTTCATTATGACTATAAAAACCAGTTTGGGTTGTTATAAATTATTTTCACCTAGTTAGGGAATTGTTTATAAAATGAGAAATATGAATAAGACATGTATTGCAGAAATATATTTTGCACCCTGATTATTATTTTCACACAAAGTTCAAAATATAGTTTTCCAACCTTTTACAAATATACTGGACTGTTTGAAAATATATAAAAATTCAGAGTTTTTGTGGAAAACAAATTTCAAGCAAAATACAATTTTAGAAACTAAAATCTTCAGGGTAATTTCAATTTGTCTCAGGAAATTCTTTCAAACAACCCAAAATGGTTTTCATAATTATGACCTATGTAATTTTAATTTTATAGAAAAAATACACAAAACAAACTTTCACTTTTTACAGAATCGTTTTATCTTTTTTTAAGATATTCAAAAAACGCGACAAAATTAATTATATGATTCAAAAATTATTTTATATTATATTGCTCATTTGGTTCGTATATTATTGAAAGATGAGGTTATAGTTTTGGTAAACTTTGATTTTACGAAATACATGTATCATTAAACTAGTTTAAAATTCTTAAAATAAAAAAATAATTATATTGATTGGCAATCAAAGATTGTTTTTGTGAACTTTCCAATACTATGAACTATTTTGGTGAATCAAATGAGATTCTAAATTTTAGCTAAATACATTGATATGTTAATGATGCACAGATTCTAAATATTGACCATGCTCAACTCTTAGATAGAGATATAAAATTTTAAAAAATAAAATACAGATTACAAAAGTTAACATTAAAAATTATTCAAGTTTAATATTTATGTTTATACTTAAACTTAAAAAGAACGAAAACTTTAATAACATGCTTCTTTAAAAAATTTAAAAAAGTTGGAAACTTAGTAATTATTTTATGAAAAGGGATTAGTAGGGATTAAAAAGGATTAGTATAATACTTATGATTAAGAGTTGAGCATGGTCAATATTTAGGAACTGTACAATATTTAGGATCTTGTATTAAAAATAAATTAATTGATTAATTCAAATATTTAAATTTAGAGCTGATTTTCAATGAATAAAAATTTAAATACCCATATCTGAGGGCTAATTTAATAAATCCTTTTCTCTTTTTCAATGTTAAATCCATTGTATTAGGAACGGCATCCAAGGCTTCGATAGCTCCGCCAACTATTAAAACCAATGCATTACCTTTTCCTTCTTTACTGTTATTAATAAAACTTAACAGTTTTCAAATATTGAGTAGAATATTAAAAATCTAACCTTAATAACCACTCCATACTTCTTTTAGTGGCAGCGCAGGCACCTGTATTGTAATTTTGCAAGATTATAGCAAATTCACGTTCAAATTATTGCTATAAAATACTCCTTTAATGTTGAAATGGGATCCCTTTCCAATCGCTTTGAGAATATTATTATTAGAGAGGATATAATTAATACAGTAAGCGTTAAACTCATTTTGAACATAGGAAAAGCGCAGTAAAACAACATAGCGTAAACTTATACTGATTTTTACAATCAATAGTTGTTTACTTTATTGTCTAACCAATGAGACTTTCCTGGTTAAATTTTCTTTCATACATAGCATTCAGAAAATTGGAGTTCAATTTTAATCAAAATTTCAGAGAAATCTAATCATGGGTTCTAACATTTTAACTTAGTCATGTTTTTTTGTGCAAGCCTTTATGTTCAAAATCAAATTAATGTTTACTGTAGTTATTTGGAGTTTTTATCGATTTACACTTAAATGCTTATATAATCAACTAGACTTAACAATTTGTTCATTATATAGGGATGTTTATTATAAGGAACATTTTATTGAGAACTTCCAAGTAACTTCCAAATGTGCCCATATCTCTTTTAGCAATTTAATTAAACTTTCAAAAATGTCATTTTTCTTTATTATTTATTATATTGTTAACAAATTTAGTATAGTTTTCTATTAGATGTGTCTAAACATACTGTTCATTATAGGGGTGTGTTCATTAAATAAGAGTCAATTATAATGGGCAGACATGGCCAAGCTCGTCGACTCCAGGGGGGAATAGGGGGGAATATGACCAATTTTTCCAAAATTTCTTAGGGGAGACTTTCAAAATTTTTTTCCTACAGGGGGAATAAAAATCCAAGATGGCGGCACCAAAAGTGGCTATTTTTGGCTAAATAGCAGTAAAAATGGCGGTTTTACGGTTAAATACAGTGTAAATTAGCCTAAACGACACATAAATCCAGTTTAAAACGGGAAAACAGAAAAAATGGCCGACAAAATGGCGGAAAATGGCAAAAAAATGCCGCCGCGCTTTGCGCGGCGATGTGGAGAGGGGGGTTGCTCCATTTTGCTGCTATT
>LBFM01018437.1:0-12237 GCA_000988765.1 Achipteria coleoptrata | reverse complement strand
AGAGCCGACGGCACATTTAGTATCGACGAATTGAAAGAAAAAATTCGTGTCACAAAAGACCAACACTTCCCCACTACAACATTAATCTGTTTGGAAAACACTCACAACATTTGCAATGGATCTGCGCTTCCAATCGATTTTATTGATGGAGTAATTATTAATTTTAATTTATTTGATTATTTTTTGAGTTAACAAAAGTCTTTTTGACAAAACTTCAGAGTATTAATAAACTCGATTTAATCAAATTTTATTATAGAGTTTGAACTTTAGATTTATTAGTTTATATAGAATTGAATCCGAATAAAACCTAATTATCATAAAATAGTGATACAATCAATGAATCAATTCTGAAGATTTATTTACAATCCTTTTAATATTTAAAAACATTTTTGTTAGTAATCAGTAATTATTTTTAAAAATTGGTTTAATTACTATCAATTAGTAATAAATTTTATTAAGAGTAAACTCATTAAAAATTCCTTCAATTTTGAAGGTCTGTTCGATAGGAAAATCATATGATATTAAAATACATTTAGACGGGGCTCGACTTTTCAATGCCAGCATCAAAACTGGAGAACCAGTCAATAGAATTGTCCGGAATTGTGATTCAGTATCTATTTGTTTATCAAAGGTTTGAAAACAATTTTCTTAATATTAAATTTTAATGAATAATATTTTTGATTACATTAATTAAATCGATTGAGTTATCGATAATTATTTGTTAAGTATTTGAGTATTTTTATAACGATAATTGAATTTAAGAAATTATAACCACAATTACAATCAATAATGACAATACAAAATATGGACAATTAAATTTTCACTTAAGGGGTTAGGCTGTCCCGTTGGCACAGTTCTTGCAGGTTCACACGAATTCATTGAAAGGGCAATTAGATGTAGAAAAGTATTGGGAGGAGGTATGAGACAGTCTGGCGTTTTGGCTGCGGCGGGACTCTGGGCTCTCAAACAAAACGTTGACCGTCTCATAGAAGATCACAGACACACAGATATGATTATAAAAGGTATTTCCAATTTGTTAAACACATTCAATAAAATCTTTAATTAAATCTCCATTTTTCAAAGCAATCGATGAAAAGGCCACAAATTTTATAAAAGTTGACCCAAAAAGTATTCAAACGAATATCGGCTACATTGAAGTCGATCCCAATTGGATGAGTGCTCCCGATTTAGCGACTCGTTTGAGTTCTGTAAGTTTTTTTAAATAAAAACTATCGTATTATTTATAATTAATGGCATTCATTGCCAAAAGGGTTTAGCAATTCGTAGCAAAAATATAAGAAACACTTCTAAAAGAATACTTTTAGAAAAGATTGAGCTCTCATTTTATGACTCGAATTAAAAACGAAAAAATGGTTTGAATTATATAATTATTTAGTTATTTCTCTTTTTATATAATTCAATAATAATTATGTTTTCAAATAAAATAGATTTCTGTCGAAGAAAAAAGTTTGCTCAGAGATCGTTGCGCTGTCGTTAAGATGGGCCCTAAATCTCAAACAAAACTCCGATTCGTCAGTCATGCGGACATCACTACTGAAGATATTCTTCTGGTTATTGAAAAAATTAATTTCATTATAGATAACGAAACTAATAATAGTTAATCAAAAGTCGAATTCTGTAAAGAATTTATTTTTATTAATTTTAAACTCAATTTTAAGCTCAACCACTCATATAAGACAAGTTATGGTCAAATTCTACGCTTCAAAGAATTTACTATACTTTTTCTAAAACATTATTTCATACCTTTAGTTGATATAAAATAATAATAAACTCTATTACTTATAATTCGTCGGACATATCCCTATTAAATGAATATATATTTTGAACTCATATATATTGAAATTATTATTAGTTTGGCCTCTGATTTACACACATGTCTGTCAACACTCGGCAAAGAATATATTCTAAGTAACTAATTCTTAAGTAACTGTATTTCAATTGAATAGAATAAAAGAATGGAAAGGTTGAGCTCAAGTTGTGCTAAATTACTGCTTTAATTTTTATTCGGAACAACTTTTGGTGAACAAAATAATTGAATTAATAAAAATTTATTCAAAATTATTTTTTTATATTTCTTAATTATTATGAAAATTAAATTAATAATTAATACAATATATAGATAAAAAGACAATAACTATTAATGATTAAACCTGGATCATTTCCGGTTATTAAAACCATTATTTTAGATAAGCTCTAAATTGGCCTAGAGTCAAAATTTGACACATCCTTTAGCTTAACTAATCCTTTTATTTGTGTTTAAAAAATTGAAAATTGATATTTGGAATGACCTAGTACACTTTATATGTGTGTATTTATCAGAAAGTATTCATTTTATATGGTTTTACTCAGATTTATATCACAAGAATTTATTCAACAAATGAGTTCTTAAGTATTGATAATAAGTTATAATAAATGATAAAATAAAATAAAATTCTCTTCTAATGAATTAATAAAAAATCAAATTATTTTAAAACAGAAATCTTAAGAATTAATTGGATTAAGATTTGATGAAAACGCATAGAATTAAATAGTGTTTAAAAAATGCCAAACAAGTCGTACAGAAATATCCCGAAGCAGTACGTGTCCGATGAGCCAATTCAGCAAATAATACTCATTATTAGGTCCGCTATGTTTGGTATGGAAGTGCCACTCAGGAGTCATCTACACATACATTACATTCCAATGTCTCTCTTCATTCCTGAGCTAATGATTTGAAGCGGTTTTACGAATAGAAGAGATTTTGGGTTCGTTTCACTTTACTAGAAGTCGTCAACTATTTCTTGAATCAAAAACTCGTTTAACTGCAAAATTCATATTTGGTTTGGACTCACAAACGGCCAAAAGAAGACTCCAAATTCATAATCGAGTTTATATCTGAAATTAACTCTTTAAAGCAATTTCCTCAACAATCTTACCTTAACTTAACTCCCAACAAGTTAAGCTTACATTGACAGTTCATAATTTGCGCTAGGTTGCATTCTATTCTAATATAAATTCATAGTAAATAAATTCATAGTATTGATAAATTTGATAGTTATTTGAGATGATATAAACCTCAACACTCAAATTAGTACACGAAGAGACTCAAGGTTGTATGAAAAGCTTGAATGATAATCACGAATAAAAATTTCAGACTTAAAAGTGAGTAATCAAACAAAAGTCGAAAAAATGAATGATTTTTTAGTCAAAAGTTTCTTTGAATAATGTGTTTAATAAATTGTTTGTAAAATCAAATTCTTTCGATTGATATTTATTTATAATTTTCTTTAAATAAAAAAAATTGTGTTAAGATTAGATTATATTCAATACTTCAATTTAATATCCTGTGCTCTCTTTTAGCTCTTTGCAAGAAACAATTTTCAAATTCAGTACTTTTTTGTAAGATTTGAAAAATTACTGTAAAATTACTGAAAAAACTGGTTTAATATTATTGACATTTTCACGTAAGAAGTGCACAGGTAGTCAATGTAATGAAAATACAGGTTTCGTGTAGTGAACAAAAAACTGAAAATGTTTCCCAAATAGATTTGAAACGCAAACTCATCCACACATACAACAAGTGAGTGCTGAGTGTATAACTCCCGATCGTCCGTTCCTTTCATACCTGTTGTGAGAGAAAAATTATTTAGATTTGTGATCAAAAAATCGGTTAAATATTGTGTTAACTTTTATTAATATAATTGAATTAAAAGTATAAACAATTTTGACTAAAAGTAATGCCATAAATAAAGAAATATTAGTTATTTGATGTCCGGTTCTCACTATTATTGAGAAGAGACAACACAGCAGTCATTGGTTTGGATATTATACTGGTTTTCAATCTTAAAACTCTCTTAACTGAGTGCTACCTCTGATTATTGGCTTGAATTGAGTTTTAAAAAAGTATTCTGATAAAAATGGCGTGTTCTGCAGTGACCCTTTCTGTGGCCACTATCATATCAGTAATAGCCGTCGTCTGTCTGTCCATAGGCTTCAGTACAGACAACTGGTATGAGATAAGAGTGGATAAGAATAAAACAAAACAATATTTAGAATCACATCCACTGACCAATGATTACGAGAAAGACTACCGTTTTTATAATAGAGATGAAGGACTCTTCCGGATCTGTTTCGCTGAAAAGAAACCTAAAGAGTGTAAGTGTTGTCCCTTAAGATATTATTTGTTACCAATTATCCACATTTAATCAAAGTTATGGCTTTACTCTACACTTTTTACAACAAATAATTACAGTATTTTTAATTTGAATATAAATTGAAAATTAATAATAAAATCAAATCATAAATATTAATAGTTTTTATAAGTCTTTACTAAAAATAGTAATTTTTTATTTAGTTTTAGTTTTTGAATTGTATTTTCAATACTTAAAAGAGTTGTCATTTACTATATTATCCTTGAATACATTTATCAACCATTATCTCATGCATTAGGAGAGAGGACACTATTCTCGTTGGATTAACTCGTTTTATAAAATAATGCATAATTTAAATAAAATGTTAAATATTTTTTGCACAACCACTCGATCAGGCTATTTATTATTCCCTACTCTTAGGCAATCATTTTTTCAGAACATTCCCTAAAAAAAGATTTACCTAATAATCAGTCTTAACCTCTGATTGGAATAACTAAACATTTATTAAATATTTTTTCATATAATTATTCTTAAAAAAGTTATTTAAAAATAACTTTAAGACAATAATTATATCTCTTTTTAATTGGAATTATGTTTTTAAATGATTTCGAAGATATTTTGTGTTTAATTTAAAAATTAGAAAAAATAAACATTTTTCTATTCAATCGATGAATTATTTTTAGTATTTTTAGAAACTGTTATCTGATTTTTGACAAAGAATTTGTATTTTTAGGACATCTCATTTAAAACACTATCTAATCATTAATGAAATAAATTATCGCTTACAGACAATTATACCAAATTTATCATGACATTTTTACAATTGTTAATTTTATTCAAGTTAATTAATTATTGTGACTAGTTTAGTTGTGGTCAAGATCAATTTACATAAAATTTTCTTTTTTGAATTGAATTCTGTGTTCAAACATTGATTTGTAGGTTTGACAGCAATTTTAAAAAAATTTGGAACAAATATTGATAAATAAGGAAATGACCAAAACTTGAAGTACACAAACAGACAAAACTACAAAACTACTACTTCTATCTGTAGAATAGATTTGTTTTTTCTTCAAAAAAATAAAATGTTTACTATTTTACTAATAATTAAATAGTATTTGTGTTAAACAAAACATTCAAACAAATAAATATCTCAATTGTATTAATAAAACAAAAGTTGGTTAAAGAGAATAGTAATTTAAACTTATATGACCTGTGCTCCACTCAATCGTTAATTTACTTTTTTAATCTAAAATCGAAATTAATTGCAAATAATTGAACTGAAAATATAAATCAAAAATTTTATTCCAGTGCCAACATATTTGTCTCCGACACAAACCGAGTGCTTTAATATCGACTACTTTATACCTGAAAATGAGATTTCAGACAAATTCAGTGACCAACGATGGGAACGGTTGCGTAAGTCTTTACAAATTAATTTAAACGTTTTTATAAATATATGCAAAAACATTGTTTTGTTTTGTGAATCAGTTGTGAATAAAAGACTTCTTTTGTTTTACTATTACTTTCGAATTCAGTCATTGTTTCAAAAACTTTAATTCCTTTCGACTTATATTAAAATTCATGAATTAAACAAAATGTATGTCAACCGACAATCACTTCAATTAATCTGATATTCAAAAATCATATTAAATATTGAATATAAACTTTGCTTCAAATTATTATTATAACAATTTTTTCAGTTCCGAATAAATTATTTTAAAGAACAGCCAAATAAACAGAAAGTTATTGTAAACTTGATATCATTCCTCAAAATAATAATAAAACGACAGTTTTTACCGATATTTACCTCATATTTGGTTCACAATATTTTAGAACACTTTTAACTCGTTTTGAACTCTTATATCAAATTAGAGAATCAATTAATAGTATTTAACTCATAATAAATATTTAAATTTATTCAAAATTTCAAAACTCATTTGATTTAAACTCTTATCAAAATTAAAGAAAAAAATTTTAATAAATAATTTAATTGCAATTTCATAGATATGGCGCGATCTGTGGTCGCTCTGTATATCATCGCATTCTTCTTCTTATTTTTATCGTTTTTCACAGGAATTGCCGGTAAGGGTTGTAATATTCATAATTTCATGCCATTCCTCTTCCCTTTTCAGATTCACTACGATTTAAGTTAAAAAAGTTTTTGTTTTAAAAAATTCATTTAAAACAGTGGACCATAAAAAGGGTTAATAGCCAACTGAGCGTTTAGAAAATTGCAAGTTATGACTATCTACTGATGTGTTCACTCGTTTTTTTCAGACATTTGATAATTTAGTTGAAAATAATTAAATTAAAGTAATCTTAAAATAAAATTCGTTAATATATAAAAGTTTTATTCGATTTCCGGTTCAAAACTCTTATTCTGAGTTTTAATTTTGGTAGAATCTTACAATTAGAGTAATAGATGAGCTAGCTCATTGCTAAGTTTATAGTTTACTAATAGTTTATTAACTATTTAGTTTACTGTAAAATGAGTAAACTCATTTTAGTTATAACTGAAATAACAAAAATAGAATATTTTATTTTATAAATTTTAATTACAATTTGTTAGACAAATGATTTGTAATATAATTTATGGCAAAATTTTCAATCATTGTTTTAAAACAAAATGATTGATAAAAATGTCATTATTTGAGTGAATCAACATTTTTATAGGTTAGTTGACCTCAACATTCATAAGAGCCCAAAGACATTATTTTTTCCTTATATTCATGTTATTTGTGGTCATAAACTCAATTCTTTTGTGGATCATATTTGTAATCAAGTATTTAATGGCAATAATTTTGTTGACTAAATAGGCTGTTGGAAGAGATCTCATGCAAACCTGGTCTCCACTGGATTACTACAACTCCTTTCCTGTGAGTTTGTATATTAAATAAACTAATTTCGATAAAACTGATGTTTGTCTTTATAATTGGCAGCTCTAATGGATGCCGGAGCTATGGGTCTGTGGCATCTTGTTCAATACTATGATCACCACAAATTGAAAGACGAACACTCTTTCGCTCAATGGCCTGATGTCTGTCCTTAAATATATTTATTTAATTAAATGAATTAATAGTATTTTTAAAATAGATATTGAGGCAAGATCAAGTTACTCAGTTCTACTACGGTTGGTCATACATATTGGCGTGGATAGGCATCGGTCAGTGTCTGATCGCTTCCATTATGTTTTTATCGGCCGCTCGTTGTATAAGAAGTGAGAAACGTATCGAACAAACAAAGAATATGCAGTACTTAATGCCTGTATATCCAGATAAGAGAAACCCATACGGACTAAACTATGCGTATGCCTATCCCGGGCCATACCATTATCACGGCTCACAACAATACGGGATCGGACCCTATAATTATTAGTTTTTAATTGCTTTTCTTCAGTGCCTTTAATCCATTTAATCATTAGTTTAAATGATTCATCGAAAATGTCAGCCATTTTATACTCAATTCATAAATCGATTGTAACTTATCATTGAATTCATCGTTAATTTGTTATTTTAAGTGTGAATCTCTTCCAAGACTTTCTCAAAGTATCTATTTATGAAATAAGGTTTTCTTAAAACATATTTTCCAGCAATTAATTAATCCCAGACTTGACGTAAGAATTGGTTTTTAAATGAATTCATTGTTTGTAATTCCGGTTCGGTCTCAACATTAAAACAAATGTTTCTAATAATATATAATTCCTATTATTTGTTAATTATATTGGACTCCAAATAATTTGAAAATATTATCAAAACGTATCCATTTATTTATTATTTTTAACTTTTCAGACAAAAGCATTCATCGATTTATTAGTATTTGTATAAACTTTTGATGAAACAATTATTGTCATTGAAATTTGTAATTGACATTCAAATTGAACATGATGATTATGATGATTATCAATCTTGATTTTTGGTTTGGGCTAATTCTGATATTCAAAAATATTTTATTCATTTTTCAGTTGTTTTAGCAAATGATTCACTCGTTTTTTAGAATCACTGTTTTAACCATAAAATTATCTTTGAATCGATAATAGTATTAATGATAATTCCCAGGATATATACTTGGAAATTAAAATTATGTAAATGATAATTTAAAAGTCACGTAATTTTCATTATTGATTTGTAGTAAAATAATCTAATAATATGTACCGAACTATCATTAGTTAGTGGCGTCCAATCATTAGAACTAATTGACAATTTGTGAAACCATTCATTTCAACGTTTCCTGGATTTATAAATCCTTTCATCATTTAATGGACTGATCTTTTATGTGACTCAAAACTTAAATTTACATTTTCTCAATTCAAATGTTATTAAAAAAGTGATCGAAAATATTTGTTCCTATATTTAGTGAAAATTTTAATTTCTTGATTTTGTTTTTATCTAAAATTAAAAAAAGATTTGATGGTTTTAGACATTATATTCTTAATCTATCTTGGTTTTAATTGGACAATTAAACAAAGAACTTCCACTTAAAACTCCATAAAAATCATTCGGAATTTTTTTCACTCATAAATTAATGATTTTAAGATACAAACATTGAGTTTGAAATTAATAGAAATATCAATGAAAATACTTTATTAATATTGAATGAAATATAACGTCGCCGATCAGAGATAGGTACGAGCAAGGTAAGACCAAATCTGTGTCTCTAGTTCTTAAAACTGGTAGAAAAATGAGACGTAAAAATAGTAACTTTTTTGGACATTTTTTGATTTTCTAAATACTAAATGTAATTGTCAATACTAATTGATTTAACCTTGGTCACAATTTCATTTTTTCTATCTTTGAATAGAATTCTTTTAATGGAAGCCAAATAATTATCTCCTAATCATCTAATGATCTAGGTAAATAGCATTTGAATAAAAAGGTATTCAGGTAAATGGCATTCAAATGAATGTCAAAACACCCACTTTTGACAAAATAATTTTTGTTAAATTCATTGGAATAATAGAAGTGTAACTCCAGTACTGCTATTGAGTGATACTATTTCAAGATTAACCACAATTGAGATATTTCTAAAAGAAAAATAAATGAATTCACTCCAAGTGTTTGAAACGAACGATCAGAGACTTGACGTTAAAAAAGAGAAAAATGCTGTGAAACTAGTTTTGACCTTCAAATACAAACTTAATCTTTATTTTTAAAGAATTGTGTCGTTCGTTACCAACCATTCTATTAATATTTGATTAAGAGATCAGTTTTTAAATGTTTATTTTCTTTACGTATTATTTTAATTGTTACTTGTTACAAATTGATAGTTATAACTAGATCATTCATAAAAATAATTATAAGCTTGAATTATGATCAAAGTTTTAAAAAATATTTTTATTGTTTTAAAAATTCATTTCCTAACCGTTAAGAGAGACAACCGTTCGATCAGATATCAGATAATAAGAAGAATTGCATATAAACTATGCATTAATTATAAGGCGTTTGAATTTCATTGTTTTTTGTCAATTACTTGAAAGTCTGGTTGGGAGGGCGTCGTCCACTTCTTTGACTTGAATTTTAATTAGATTTATGGTAAAAATGAACGATAAGTTTAAAGTGAAGTTTTTCTTTGTATGGAATTGTATTCCACTTTCACTGAAATTTCTTATTTTCTCGAATAAATTTCATGAGTTGTAAAGAGAGTCTGTTCTGCTCTGAAAAATTACAAACAATTATTATTTATGTCGTTAATGACTCGACCTTTGTTTAAGTAAACTGTAGTCTACTTTTGATATGTTGTGAAACATTTCTCGATTCACGAATTCATAAATTCTTGTAATGACACGAATCCGATCAAAATTTAATGATATATTGTTTAATAGAAAAATATTCTGAATTTTAAACTATTAAAGAATTAGAATCTTGTTTTCAGCACAAGATTTAATGTTTAACACATATCTATCTACCTGTCTGTGTGTCGCACATATACCCGTACTGTTAGTTCAATCAAACAAAACTTTTGCCATAATTTTCAATAAATTTGTCTTAAAAATGATGTCTTTGTAACTAATTTTATTTTTATGTTTAAATAATTACTTTATCTTCAATTTATTCTTAGTTTTTAAAGCATTGAATAAAAATATATTATACCTGCAAAAAGATATCCACAAAATATATACATAATTATAGTTTTAATGGCTTTAAGACTCATGAATCAAATTACTTGAGACAAAAGTTATTAATTTTCCTGGTTTTAAAGGAACAGACGAGAAAAGCGAAAATTTCCGCAATACTTCATGACCTTAAGGGGCTTCTGATTCTATCATGCAACAAGTTTAATAACTTTTTTGAATAATTAAAGATTAATTTTTTGGGCAAACCTTTTGGCAATTCATTGGGAGTCGCTTTTTGGTAGAGACTAATTCTTGTGTTAAATAAAGAGTCAATGATTTCAATTAAGACTGATTTTAGTTAAAATAAGATTCTCTTAAAATTTAAATTTTAAAAACATTTAGAAAAAAGTCAAAACTTTTTTGTAACTATAAGTCAAGTATTGGATCACAAACTGATATCATATAAGAGTCGGATATTCGTGGAAACTTGAATGGCGTTCACCTACTTTCTGAGTCTGCAATTGGCGGTGTCTGTCATGTGGGACAAACTTCTCCTCATTAACATTGTATGTTAGCTCATAGTGAAGTACAAGCCGTGTGTGTATGTGTGTGTGTGTACGCACCGCTAGTTTTTTGACCAGACGAGTGCCGACTAACTGTTGTATCGCTTCTAAACACATAAAACTTTACGGAACTAAACTTTTTTACTTTATTTATGATGTGATTTATTATTAATTTTTAAATAATTCAAATTTAATTGAAAACCTATTGAATCAAACTTTAAGTGTTTAGTTATTTGCAAACAATTTTTTCTTCAATCAAAGTTTGATATATTTTGTAATCAGTTTTTATGAATTACAAGATTTGATCGATTGTTTAATTTTGAGGACGTAATCAACTATTTGTTTGTTATTTTTTGAAGGATTAAAATTTAGAGGAATACAAAAAATGGTAAGCAATTTGTTTGACCACTACTTCTCAATAACTTTATTATTGGTTTTGGAATAAACACATTCTATTTTTCTCATATGTTTGAATTATCAAGCAAAAGTTAAACTAATTTTTCGGGTTATTTTCGAGAAGTTATGAAATAGATTTTCATTAACTTTAATTTTTTTTTCTTTTAAATTATATATCGTTTATTCGATTCATTTAAATAATTTTTAAACAAATCTTTGAGACATTAAATTAATTCCTTGACCTAAATTCTGTGAAATTGAATCATTTTCAAAGCTATGCGCTTATCAGTGATGTGCAAGGATGTGCAAAAAACTGTTCACACAAAGGATACACCTGAAAAAGTTGTTGAAAGTTTCAAATATCATAATTATATTTAAAAAATAGTAGTTTTCGATTATTTTCTCTCAAATATATATTAAAGATTAAATTATTTCTTCATTGATATCAACTAAACTTTTTAAGCCAGTTAATTATTACTCTCTTCTAATTCAGTTCAATAAAATAATGACCTTATCTTATAAATTGATTCATTGGTTATTTCGTTTTCAACATTAAACAAGCGAATAATTACTTTAAAAGAATTCCATTTATCAGATTAGAATGTATATTATTTGCCCCGTCTTTGTATTCTCCTGGTGTGAAGTCATTTTTGGTGTGCTGGGTATTCCGAATAATCTACGTATAATCTAGTTATGGAATTAAAAAGTTTAGAATAAGTGCCTCTTTTAATTGGATTAACGCCAAGAAAAAAACAAAATGATATAATTTTATTTGGTTGGCCGTCACTGATATAAATTGTGTTGATGTATTAATTTTTCCTGGTCCTTCCAACTAATTCAGAAGGACATAATAATAGTGATACTGAGTACGTCATCAACTAATGAGCCCGAAAGCTAAGGCGTCAACACTTTCCGATTCATAATTATCTCATCCTTTAATTGAAAGAAATTAATATTAATTTATTTTTGTTAAGCTTTTTATAAAAATCAATCGATTATTGAACAATATTTTTAAATTTTTAATTACATAACAATTAGAGGTCTTAATTAAATCTCGAAGACTTGCGGTTTTCCTTTT
>LBFM01018356.1:981-14916 GCA_000988765.1 Achipteria coleoptrata | reverse complement strand
TCTCCGCTCTGTTCTCTTTTATTCGGCAAAAAAGTATATAAATTGTGTGTTGAATATTAGTACGAACCGAATCTCGTGTGAGTCTGGCTTTACTTAAATAAAAAGTTTGTGTGCATTATATGTATCAAAAATTTTTTATGATTCCCTCGACTCGACTGATAACTAATATTTTATAAGTTACTTATATTTTCATTTCATATTTAGTTACAATATTTACTTCACTATAATAGCACTCATATGTATTCTTGGCTCATATCAATATAAATGGACTTCTCTTTTGTTTTATCCCTTTTTGATTTGTTTGCTGCTATTATTTACACTTAAAATGTGTTTCGAGTTTTTATTAATTTATTGATCGCTTGAATACAATTCAAAAATGAAAACAAAGAAAAAGCAATCCTTTAAAACATTTTATCGATTTTCTTCAGACATTTAACCGTTTGTTGTCTTTCCTTTTGACTTAAGGCTCTTTCCAGCGATTTATTATTTTATAGATTAATTTGAACCACTTTTTATCCTATTTTATTGAATTAATCAATTTGAATATAAACTTAATATACCTGGATATTTGATTGGAAACAATTTCCATCCTGTTATGATCAAAAATAAAACTCTTAAAATTTTGAAGTAAGGCTTTTATCGCTTTAAATGATTTACAAGTTTATATATTCTTTGCTGTTTTCTAGACGCTAATGTATTTGTTTCAAAAAGTGGTGTATCTAGTTAATTAGCTTGCTCAGTGTATAAAATTAGCCATACTTATAATCTTTTTGAAACGATGAAAAATTCAATAAATGAGTGATTATTAGAGAGTAATAATTTAGAGGTTATATAAATTAATAGCAGATTAGAGACTATTTTGTTGTCTTATTAGATAAAAAGAAACACTAATTCGACGAATTATAACGGATTATAAACAATAATTTTCAACACAAATACAAATAAACAAAACACAAAACAATCTTTTAATCATATTTTCAGAGGATTTTCTCAAAGATTAGACGATCGCTGAAAACTCTTTTAATTGAATCGATTTGTATGTAAAAAGATCTCTCAAATTAGAGGTTTTCAAAAATAAGAGTTGAGTTAAATTGAATTTTAGATTTATTTCTTTAATTAATTATTTATTTCTTTAAATTAAATATTTTGCTTTTAATAGCAAAATATGTTAAAGAAATGACATTTTTGTTTATTTTGTTTAGCAATTCGTTTCAGACATTCAATAATCAAATTCTTGTTTAGAATTAAATATTTATTGAAATTTTATTACTGACACTAAAAGTTTTTCAAAGAATTTGTATAAAATAAAAATAAACTGCAATATAGAAGACATTAGCCATGAATTGCAATCGCGAACAAAGAATTTCATAAAAAAATGTTTAATCGATTCCAAAGAGTTGGTGTTAAAGTACTTTTCAGTAAAAATTTAATAGTTTTTTATTATAGAGAGATATAAATTAGAAGTGATGTAAATCCGATATATAATAGAAACAAATATTTCTTTTCAATCAAACCTCAAATGATTGCAAAACAATTTTTATGGAAATAGCTTTTTATATATCTTATAATATATGAATTTTTATACATTTTGAATGTGTAAAAGAGATTGAATTATCAAATATCAAGCAACATATTTCTTGATAATAGTGTTTCAATAGTATTTATGACACGTTTAGCACCTCTTCCTTCTGATTAAAGTACTCCACAGGCGATCTTAACTGTTGTTTAGATTATTGTTAGTTGTCTTATGTCTGGTTTGGCATTTAATTCGTTTTCTGTGGTCACCACAATCGCAAATATAGTGGTGTTTTGAACCGCCCATTAGTGATCAATCAGATGAAAATATGACAGCAATATATCTAATCTTATTTAGAATTGTTTAGTATTGAAGTACTATTTGTTAGTATCGGTTATTATCAAAAACTATTGCAATCGACGCCAGGAATGCAGATCCAAATAATTAAACCATCGATCAATTGGATGAATGAATGAACGCAAAAAATAGTTGATAGCATTAAGACAACAATTTGCTCGATTGGATCGATACCTATCATTATCACTATTGTGCTCTTGTAATAACATCATTGCATTATATTATTTTTAAAAGCATTTTAATATTTGCAGCGTTTTATGTAACATATAATTCTTGTTTTGAATCTTTTTTCAACACTTAATTCTAATGTATGTATAGATTGCCAAAAGACTGAGAACCAAAAACAGAGGGAAAAGTTACTCCTCGAAGAGTTGGTCACAATTGTCAATAAGAGGGATGAATTGGTCCAACATCTCGACACTCAAGAAAAAGCGTAAGTTTTAGACAACGCATGCATTACTTATTTGTTTTTCTTTTCCAAATATTTCTTATTTTCCGTCACTTTTTTGTCTCCAATCGTCAAAAATGTCTTGAATTCATGACATCTAATGTCAGCTCTTCTTCAGTAGACATTCACAGCAGGGATCACATCCTGTAATTAGTCGCCACTTCTTATTTCGTATTCTTGTGGTTCTGTTTAATATTTATTTAGAAAAATAAGTTTTGACTTTTCGTCAGAAAATTGTTTTTATTTCATTCAAAACCATAACGTTTTGAGGGTTTATCTAAATGTTTATTCAGAAATACAATCCAAATGTCAGCTAAAATTCTTGTCTGTAGTTATCTTCGGCCCAAATGTTTGAGTTTTCAATACTATTAATGAATTAAATATGAATTTCAAAGATATGAAACTTATCTCTAAAGATATGTTAGAAATGATGCAAATATTTCTTAAAATGATTTTATGACGCAATAGAGAGATGCCTGGGATGGCCTCTGACCCCAATATAATTTGTTAACATGATTTGATGTGTGTGACAACAGACCCCCCTTCGCCTAAATGACCAGTTTTTGGATTCCAGAGGTTTTCCCAATACATTTGTCGGTAATATTTTTGCACTGAATTTTTGCCTTCAATTTCATTATTTTTATTATTCTAAGCAAAAGTTTTGAACGAATATAAGCGAACAGAACAGTGCATTTAGCACAGGTGTGTATCGAGCCATTAAGCGGCATATAGTTCAACCCCCCAGCGCTCAGCTCAGCATCATTTGGTCTCTGCTAGCGTTCCATCCATTGCCGGATTCATTTGATGGCAATATTGCGGATGTGATGTCGAGAGCAATGCCTTCGACGGCAGTCAAGACTGACTGTGCAGTGAAGGCACCCATTATTGAGACACACTATAAGCCTATGAGCACTAACTTCACAGCATTTTTATTAGAAAAACATTTAATTTACGACCAGTGCTGGCAACCAGAATATGGCTGAGCTGTAAATCAAATGCACGCCATTATGTAAGTGTTTTGTGTGGAAAGGGTTGATTGCCGGCCTTAAATCATAGTCCCTACCAGTCGTGATCGGTGTCCGATTTATACATTGACTTTTGAATGATTGCATTTTTATCGGTTTTAGTATTTTTTCAAAACTAATCGCTTAAGTCTTGAGATTACTTACACTTTATATAAATAGCGATCAGTGAATGAATGCTAATTCTTATGCATTAAATGGTAATTCAATTTATAGATTAACAGTTAATCTCTATTTTGATAACTTTAGTAATTCATAGATTCAATTAGTGTTGTGTTTAAAAAACTATTATTGATTTTGGTTTTGGGAAAACCGTTTTTCAGTCCTCTTTAGAGAACAATCGACGGGTTTATGATTTCCTAATAAGAAAATCGGATTTCTTTTGTAGTGATCGCTCGGATAATACTAGTTATACACAAAACACATATAAAAATAGTGCTGAATATTGTTTAACACTAACACTGAAATTATATATTTTTTATTACTCTTTCTTACGATCTATTATTTTATTTATTATTTAAATGCTTTCCAAACCAATATTAAAGTTATAATAGATTTAGTTTTTGTGTTTATAAATAAGTACTGAATATATACTTTATTTCAATGCATATTTTAACCTACCCTTAGGTTAGGGTTAATTTATTTTTACATTCAACTTAAGTTATCTGTCAACTTTTGATTTACTTTCAATTTTTAGTTAATATTTTAATTAATCTTAATTTTTTGTATTGAATTTTAGTTTTGATTAATTTTATGGTCGAAGTATTAGAAGTAAATTAAGTAAATTTATTGAATTAATGGATGAAATTTTATACAAAATCAATAAAATATTAATCAAATATGTTATGAATCAAAAACTTCTTTTGATGAGTCTCTCTCACGAAGAATATGTTTGAGTGCCGTTTCCTTATTTTTTCTTTTGAGTCTATACTATAGGCTATAAATTATTTGAATTGAAGTCTGAGTTAATTATAAGTAAAATCATATAACTTATTAATGACACGTTATATCACATACATTAGCATAACATACAGTAATTTCGGTGAACACATCCTAACTATTATTTGCGGTTCCTTTGGGTTTATGGCAGTGGTGTGGCCTTTCATATGGTTATTTAACTACCAGTGCCAGTATTTAAACTAATTGTAGTCTATATCGACGACAATAGTATTTTAAAAGCTATTATTATGATTAGAGCGGAACAGTAGGAACGGGTTCTTTAAGATATGGTTTGTTTCACAAGTCTACTAAACAATTGTCTACTCTTTCTCTTGTTTTGAAAATTGTTTGAGTGTTTGAGTCCAACGAATATCTTCAGCGAACAGTTCATAGACTCGAATATCATTTGAATAAAATTAGTTATTCTCTGAATTTCTTTGATTTTATTATTTATTAGAATAATTTTGGAGTGTTTGTAGGGTTTGTAGGGTTTGGGTCACAATTAGGTTAAGTTTTGTTAGATTTATTTTTCCAATAATATTATATTGAAAGTAATATCAGGGTATATGAAATTCTGGGACATGATATGCACCCATTCAATGATGTGCACAACACATGCAATATTGCATTTCATTGCAAATTTCAATCAATTTATTTTCAAACCATTAAAATATTTTAATAGTCTTGAACTCAAACACAACAACAAAAGGAATATAATAATAATTCCTTCAAAATATGATTAATTGAAATATTTTTCTCTATTTGTGTTAATATAGCAATACATACATCTATTGTATGTATGGATCAGATTCTACTCAATTGCTAATCAAGTATTGGGGCATAAAATAGTCATTCAATTCATTCAATATATTAATTACTTGAGTTTCAAATCTAAAATTTGATTTTTAAATCGAGAAAAATATTTTCTGATTTATATTAAATTTTAAAATTTGATTTGAGATTATTCTTCAACTCATATAAGTTTGTAATACACTAATCAAATGTAGTGCACAACCATTGCCTCAATTATCTAATTATTTGGTAAATCCCTATTCGAACGGATATATCGAAAAATACAAATAATTATTTGTTAAAATGCAATGAACTGTACTCTAATAGGAGTCGACAGTGATTTGCTTTAGTATTGTATGCGTTGTTCCCTTTTCCCGGATTTATGAATGATATCATATCTAAACATTTATTATTTAAAAGTTGGCCTAATCTTTGCTCAAACATCGGGCAGAACTGTTCAGAGAACTACTTTTATTTGAAATGGTGTTGCGCTCAAATACCGGTCTTTGAGCGTAAAAATGAGCACTCGTTTGGTATTCTAATAATTAAAACTGAATTAAACTATTATTTTATTGGACAGTATTGAAGACGACGAAATGGTCGAGAGTGCAACTCAAGGACCCATTCGACTGTCAGAGCCGTCGGACAAGAATTGTTTGATTCAGTGAATGGAATGACAATCATTTGGATATTAAATGCAATTATTTTTCAATAAATCAAATCTTTGTTTTTAAAACTTTCGACAAAATATGTATTTATTTTAATTTATTATTAATTTTTTTTGTTAACACTTAATGTAAACAATAATTATTTTTATGATTCCTTTGATTTCATTCGTTTGACTGTATTTTAATGTCATTTAATAGAAAACTATTTTTAGTTATGTTTTAATTAATATAATTTTTAGAATTAATTTAATTATATTCTGAATAATAATTATAATAATAAAGAAAACAAATGGGTGTTCGGCTCTGAGTCCTAAATTGATTACAAGTGTAGTCCATATAATTATAAGAAGTGTTGTTACATAACACCAGACTTTATTGTTTTTGGTTTCTCACGGTTTTGGCCAATAGTTTGGATTTGAGTCAATCGAACTAATAGTCTATAATCCGGCACATGTTTAGTGTCAAATACTAATAGTGTTATATGAGATGGTGTGACGTATAGACTCTTTCTTTGATTATAATCCCGATCCAAGTGTTGGCTTAATTCGCGCTTAAAAATAAATGTTCGAAATGTTCTTTCAAATGTTGGAACAGTTGGAAGAGTGACACGTGTGCTGTCCCTTCAAACCAATTCCTGTGTTAAACACTATTATTCGCCAGAAATACATTTGAATCCATGTTTTTATGCGACCTTTCGTTGATTTTTTGCAGACGAATAGCAAAGAATTCAATTCATAAAAATGACTCCGATTTGAAGCAAATGTTTACTCGAATATCAACCAAATTAATAGATGTCTTCTATCGATGAAACAGTTTGACTCCATTCGCAAGAATTATAGACAAGGACTCAGTCCATAAGCCATATGACAACTAATGCCAATGCGATCGAGTTTTACGCTCTTTTGAGCGACAAATCCATTCAAATGAATAATTGATAGCAAAAGGAGAGCCGTATTCGCACTAAATTCAGGCTTAACTCTATTCTCAGATATCACATATTCATTATTAATGTTATTCCGTTTCTCTGATTCTGTTTCGGTGGCACTCATTATGAATAATAATTATCTAATTTTTGCTTTTATTTATTCAAATAATCTTTGGTTTAATTCAAAGATGAGTTCCATTTTTGACTGATTTATGGAAATATTGTGGCGATATTTCGCTCTTCCTTTTGATTCGAAGACAATACAAAGCTATAAATATTGGACGGACAGAGAAAATGATGGCTAAAGGCTTTGAATAAACCCCCCGTAGTCTCAATCATTCGACTCAAATGTGTTGAAAATAGTCTCATATTGTCTGCACAAAAGAGGACGGAGAGGACAGTAGTGGAGCGCATAAACACATCGGACACATGTAAATGTAATACCAAAAAGTATTACTTCACTAAATGAATGCTTTATTAAAAATATAGTTAAGAGTAGAGAAGAGTACACCACATCTGTTACTCTTGTAATTGCCTAACAGTAGTAGCGCTCAGTTATTGTCATCAAAATATTATCATCACTTCAAACGATTCCCATTATTGATAGAATCCATTCATTTCAAGTCTATTATATTTTTTGTTTCATTTTAATCATTGAATCGAAATAATTACAAAAAAATGAATTCAATATAGAGTTCAGTATTTTTGATATGATATCGATTTTGTCATTCAATAGTAAATGAGTGAAATCCTATTTTATTTGGAGATTTAAATAATAAATGTCTCATTGATTTCTTCTTCAAAATTTTTAATAATATACTGATTTATTTGATATTATTTAACCAGATTGAGCATGCACCATTGGCACCATTGGCACCATTGCCAACATTAATATATTAGTAGTTTAACTAAAAATATTCTAAACTTATTGAAAAATTGATCGAACTGTGAGTTCTCTTTCAAAGTTATTGAAAGAGTCAGAGACTGAAGTGTTTCAGAGAAAGGCTTCACCCCATGTCGACTCAAAATTGGCCCAAAGTCTTAGCGGTCACCTCTTATCGTGAATTTCCAAGAGTTTAAATCCTGAGAAAGTCTTTCAATCATCTCAGGCTTTACACCAAAAAGAAGTGTTCAATATTTTTGGAGGATATGATATTGGCTGCAATGATCTTGGCTATATCTGAATCACAAATAATATTTTCGATTCCATTACTCAATAGTTTAATAAAATTGACAATTGATTAGTCACTGTATTTGTTAGTCACACGTTTAGAACATAAGAACATAAATGTTTAAAATTGAAATACATTTTTAATTATTATTCAAAATTAAATTCAAAGTATGTTTTTAATAAATAAAAATGATCTTGCTATTATTTGAGTTCAACAAAAGATTTAAAATAACAAAAAAATGTCGTTTGAATAAAGAAATCGGCGAAACCTCTGATGGATTATTGCTATTCCGATCTGATATCAGTTCCCAAATGTAAGCCTCTTTTTATCGTTTTTATCTAAATGTTTAAATAATATTTACTTCTTTGTGATTAAGAATTATGTAAAACAACAAAAAGGCACTCATTTTTCATAAACGAATTTATGTCTGAATATATTCTTTTAAATTTTGCCGAAAACATGTTTTTCGTATTCAAAAGAAATGCTGTGAAACCTAATTATCGAATAAGATATCACTATTTAGGCTTTAAAACAAAAATGTCCTTAATTTTAGTGTTGAGTGTTGTTGACTGAACACAATTTATTTGTCGACAAAATTCATGCATTTTTTTGTCGGAATATTTGAGTTTTTCTTTGAGTTCACTAAACATTTGGACAAAACGTTCTTAAATTTTATTAATTATTATTATTTAACCAAATAATTGCTCTGATCTTAAGAACTTAAAAAGAGTTCATCGCTTAAAATATTGGCAAACGATTGAAAGACATGAATGCCTTTAATGTTAGTCAATAGATTGGAAATAAGGGCCCGAATATATTGTCGGCGTTTTGCGTGAGTGTATGAGATCTCAAATTAAATTATCCAATAAATTAAATGATACCATAGAGTTAGAGCATAGATATTGCCATAAAGAACAGAACACGCAATTCAAATGCCAGAACAGCATAAAAACCAGAATCACATTCATTGCTATCCTTTAAGAAAATGCATAAAACATTTTTCAACACAAACCGAAAAATTGGTTTTAAAAGGTTTTCGCAATTTTTCAACTCTTATGGACTGAAATTTATTATTTATTCTGGTATTTAGTGATTCACTTAATATTTTATTTGATTTCTTTTTATTCTTAATAGATATCCTCTAAATCTAATTGAGAGCAACAAAAATCTTGTTTTAAATGTTTTTAAATGTTTGAGAATTGAATGGAGTTTTCATTTTTCATTTGAATGATTCCTCGCTTTTTATTTATTGCTTTATTTTATTTGAAACAAAAACATTAAGAATTAGTGTCTGTTTTTGTAAAATATGAAACTTTAAATCCTAAAGTCTAACACATTTCCAGTT
This sequence comes from Achipteria coleoptrata, assembly GCA_000988765.1. Taxonomy (NCBI): domain Eukaryota; kingdom Metazoa; phylum Arthropoda; class Arachnida; order Sarcoptiformes; family Achipteriidae; genus Achipteria; species Achipteria coleoptrata. The sequence continues at coordinate 5,732 of LBFM01018356.1, read as the reverse complement.
TTTTAGGCGAAGAAAATGTATTTCAATAATTGTGTTATTATTCGTATGACTCCTTTCAATACCGGGAATGAGTGGTGCGAAGAAACGCATAACTTTTAATAGGGGTTCGGTTTAAGAAGTTATGGCCTTAAATACTGTGGCCATAACTGATGAGAGTCAGTGCATATTTGAAAAGGCATTTGATTTGTTTGAGTCGGCGGGGGTTCAATTGCCTGCCATTTCTGTCCGATTCGTTTATATTCCCAATGAATCTCATATAAGATTTTTTTTACTAACAATTATAATAAGTTATTATAACTAATATTATAACAATACTAGTGTTGATGTGTTTGAAATGAAAAAATTAAATATAAATTCAGTATATTTTGAATTTATAAAAAAAATTAGTTCAGTGATGAGCGCTGTTTCGCTTGAGATTATAAAATATTAAGTAATTTCCATTTGGAATGCATTTCGAATAAACGTTTCCAAACGCTAACCATTTTTTGTAATACAATAAATGCTTTGAGGCCTTAGAATCCCCTCATATGCCAGAGCTTTGGACCATAACTGTTATCACTTCTAATAAATCATTTCGACTATTATTATAACAATTATTATTAAATCTAAAAAAACCGAAAAATAGAAAAAAAACTTATTTAACATTTAAAGCTTAAATCAAATTTTGTGTTAAATTCATTTTTATGTCTTTTAATGAATAATTTAAATGAATTTTAATGTCATTAACACTTAATAATCATCAGATTTTTATTTATTAATACAAAAAAGAAAAAATTAGTGAAAATCAAGAGAGTTAAAAAGGTTAGCTAGATGCTAACTTAACCAGATGTTAATGTCATATTTATAATGAATTCCTCCAAAACTTAAGTTTTTTGTTTTTTATATTAAATTGTTTTTAACCGCAAACAAGAATTAAAGATTTCTAAATGAAAAAAGAAGTTTACTTATGATGTTATCCACGAAATATAATTATTTTATTTTTGTATCACTTATTTCTGTAAATATTTTTCTTTTGCCTTCAAAAACACAAATCCATTGCTCGAAGGAATTGATTAATGAATTATTTTCTTTTCCACATTTCGTTGCAATGATTTTGAGTTGAGTTGAGAGCAAACGAATCGATATTTAATATTAAAGCAAATTCGTTATAAACACTGTAAGTGAAGGCTTATTACTTACCTAATGTTAAGCAACTCCTACTCAACGCCTTTGCTCTCACTCTTAGATTAGAGATGGTCAGGGATAGGGTTCACAAACTCATCAGTTTTGCAAATTTCACACTTTTCATTCTGACTCAGGAGTAGACGTTTACGATAAACATTACGACTCATTCTTTTTTGGTAATTGATTTTAAATACAATTAATTTTGTGTCTAATTATAACCTTCCCTCAAATATTCATTGAGTATCACCTTGATAGTTTACTCACCCATAAATTAAATGTTTTTTGAAATGAATAAAATGAATTTTAAAATCAATTAATTTTCTTTGAAATAATTAAAGGGCGCAAAACATTCTGTTATATCCACGATATTTATCCAAATTACAAATAGTACCAGCTCATTTTGTGATCATAAACAAGAAAAGTGAAATCTAATTAATTATTTGATCAATTTGTTAACCAATTTTGTTATGAAGATATTGTTTGACAGTATATAACTATATTATACCATAACTATACCTTGTTCAAATATTTTTGAGCTTAAATTTTTGAAAAATATTTGAGTTTATCGTTAATTTGATTTTCAATTTTGGCTATAATTCAATTGATTTGAAACTATATACTCAGGAGTTATATAAACTGATCGGAGGTTTAAATTAGATTTATTCGGAAAGAGTGGTATAAATAGAGTTTTATGTCATCAGAAATATTGTGAGGAATAGAGACTAAAAATATTGTAGGCTTTGAGGGAAATGAGTGCAACAATTCAATTGTCATTCAGACTGTATGTGCAAACAGACTGTTCAACAGTTATTCTTATGTGGATGTGTTGACAGGACTCGCATTTGGCTAATTGATAGGCCATGTCATAGCAATAGACAAACACAATCTGACACTTGCCTTCTATGCCTGTATTCAGTGCATTGGCGTATAATTCCTCCCAATTTTCCTCCGCATCACTCCATTATCCAAAACATTGAGTGAATACATAAAAAGCGTCTCTTCTTTTACATCAATAGTTGTGTGCATTCAATGCCGAAGGGATATAACAATTGTTCTGAAAACCCATTACGGAAGTCAATGCTATTTTCTGTTGTTAATGGAAATGAATAATATTAGAGTCCATCCCGTTTTGAAATAAAAGCCAACATTTGCTTTGATGTCAGACTTGAAATGGTTTTTATTTTATTATAATTTTGGACTCACATTGACTCGCATTGACTCCAATACTTTTATTAGTTTTTGATTCAAAATTCACTGAATATTGAATTGAATGACAGATATCTGAAAAACTCTGTATAACAACAGGAGTTGTGTTAATACCTTTCGGAGAAAAATAGTAAGAATTGTGTCTTAAGCTAAAAGTTTGCGTTCATAGGAATCATAGGAAATATGCTCTTAGAAAGACTTAGGCTTAGGTTTTATTAGTTTAATAATAAGATAGAAATTTGAATCGAAAAAATGATTCGACACTCAGTTATAACTATTGTTGGAATGACTCTAAAGTTAGTAAGTCTAAGATTGGACCAAATCTTCTTTTGTTGAAGGATTAAAAACTGTTGGACTGAAAAGTCTGGTATCAGTTCTTATTGCTGTAAAAAAATGGTATGCTTTTGATCCGATAAGCCGGACTTATGCCTGTGCTCGTAGTGTTGGGTATCTTATGTTAGGCCATACACGCCATGCATAGCATAAGTTGGAATGTCATACAATTTCGTTAGTATTAGAGAACCGGTGCTCAAGAGTTGTGTTCGGCAGTGATAGCAAGACTTTATATTTTGATGCGTTGGTTATCATATCTGTTGTTTGACTAAACAGTGACTAAACAGTAGTGAACACAGTTTTGCCAACATTTGTGTGCTTTTAGACAAATTTAGATCTTATGGTTGTTTAGTTGTATTAGTGTTTCGCCTCATTAACAGTAATGCTCTTAAGTCTTGTGAAAAGTATATTAAAAGAGTTAATTCATGACGTAGTCTACTATAGCGACGCATCAGAGCTGCTGGTGATGAGCACAGGCATAACGGCAACACTCGATTCCACCTTCAGTTTCAATTGTGTGACATCAGATCAGACCCAAAACCGACTCAATATTATAAACGACAACAAAATCTGGAATTTTGTTTAAAATTTTGAAATTTTGTGATTTCTCTATAATTGCGGTCCGAATGACAGAAATTGTGGATTGGATTTTGATGCGAGTCGTGCACTGGACCTCATGCTGGGTAAGTAACATGTCTGAGACATACCTTGCAATGTGGTCACAATGTGCCTGTGCTATGGGCACAATGTTGACAATGTTTGCACCATTCACTTCAGATCCACATGTCTTTTGTAGAATTGGACCGAAAGCCGCACTACTCTGTAATCGGAAGCCTCTCTTTTCGCTGTAAACTTACCTTTTTTTGTTTGTCTCTACAGTTCGCCACCAAATATACAATATATGTCTATTGAATATATGTGCGCTCCGACAGGCATTCCACTTAGCGCTACAACCAAATTAGAGGGGCCGGTAGGGGCTGATTAGGGTAGTTTAGGCAAATTAGGGGGCTGGTCATCCCTGATATGCGGTCGCAGTCTTTTAGGCGACAAACAGAAAGGTTTCTCAAACGCTTAATTGTGGCACTCAATTGATAGCACTCTTTCTCTAACATTATATGTAAGACCTTTTTTGTACTCTAATTGCACTAAAAATCACTAATTTTGATGAAATTCTCCATTAATTCCGGTTCTGTCTGTCTGTCTGTTCTGTCTGTGACTACATTTTGTGCGGCATTTGTTTGGATGACATTATTTTAATTGAATTCCAATCACAAAATTGAGATAAAAAGCCATAAAAGTTGCTCTAAATTTACTCTTTTTGTGAGACATGTTTTGTAATAGTTATGTCACGAGAATGATTGGTCGCACAGGTAGAGACAGGTAGACCTGTTTTTAATGTTTTATTGGTTGACCGCATAATTTCAAGTTATCTGTTGTGCAAAGAAATTGCAATTTTCATGCTTTTAGAGACGAAACTGTTTTTGTTGTTTACTGTCAAACAAAAGTCAAGGCATAGAATAATCAAATTTATGAAGTCCTGATCCAACCCCTGCTATCATATTTTGTGTCATTTGAATGATTTTCATATATTACTGCCTTAAAGTCAAAGGTTGTCTCTTTGGCACAATTGACGGCATAGGCATCAAATGAACATTACATTACAGATCACATGCCCTCCACAACCACTCAACCATTCTATCACTTATATTCTCATTTTCCTTAAGACCGGTTTCTTTTTTACCGAAAGTCTTTTTTTTATTAATAGAGAATATATTGCCATTTGGTTTGCTCTCTGTTCAGGTCGTAAAATATACGAGTAGTGCACAGAACAGGCGTTAGCTTTCAGTACTAAAAAACGATAAAAAATTCTCTACAAAATGATATGAATGCAGACTATATATCATATATCGAGAACTCAGTTATTGTGAACATTGAGAGCCATTCACTCAGTTGTTTAATGATTTCAATGCCACCCATGTTATCGAGATTCAGACCTAGCAATCATTTTGCGATATGAATCTCTCTCTCTCTCTCTCTCTCTCTCTCTC